>VYXC01003885.1:582081-662165 GCA_013397175.1 Platysteira castanea
AGCGGAAATTGTGGGATAAGATTATCAGGGACCTCAGGGGACCATGGCTCCACGGGGCTGACCTTTTCTCCCACTCCCCCTCCCTGGCGTCTCGGAGCAAGAACGTGGCCCCGGCGGATCCGGCGGGAAGGGTGGGCAGCAAGAAAGGCAGCGGTGAAACAGCTACAGCAGAGGTGCTGGTGCAGGACACCCTTAGCCGTGCCTGCCGGCCCCCGCACGCTGCACAGTGCTGCGGAAACCATGCACTGCAGTGGGGCAGACCCCCCGAGTGAGTGGGGCGGTGCCAAAAAATGCCGGCACTCCCAGAAGCCGCGGTGTGCTCCAGCCGTGGCGCAGCAGGGCCGGGACCAGCTCCAGGGAACAGTGGCCGGGCCAGCAGCGGGGAGCGGTGGTGGCACAAGCGGCGTGGAAGGGGTGGAGCGGAGCCGCGCTGGACCCAGGCAGGCGCCAAAGCACAGCTGCCCGTAGGGCATGGCGCGGCACGGACCGAGCACGAGACAACAACAGTACAAAGGCAGAACCAGCAGCCATGACACAGACACAAACCCATGAGATAAGTGCTTGAAACCAAGGTTTTATGAACTGTAAGATGGTACAATGTCCAAGACAATTATGGTTTTATAACACGAAATGACAATGGACACGATGTGTTTGTCTATCGAACTGCAATCACAAAATATGATTCTAGCAAATACTTTCAAAGTGTGGGGGAGGGGGAAGTCGTGGAATTTGATCTCATGATGGGGTGGAAGAGGGTACAGGCTACAAACATAACGGATGTGGGTGGGATTCCAGTCAAGGGTAGTAGATTTGCAAAAATTCGCAACTATTTCAAACCATATCCATGCCACCAATCTCCCTACCCTCAGCCTATTTTCCCCTTTTTTCCTATACCAATTTCCCCCCCCTCCTATTATCCCCAATTTTTTCCTGGTCCATTTTCCACTCCATGGTGTTCCTATGCAATCCCCTTTCCCCAAAATTCCATTCCAATGCCATTGGGAGGATAAAAGGGGGGAGGGAAAGAATGACCATCTTTAGTTGAGAACACCCTATCTCAGTTTCCCCACAAAGTGCGTTCAGAAGGCCTCCATTTCTCTCCTGCCAGCTCTGGGATGCTTCAGAAATGCTCTGTTGGGACTTTTTGAAACTCAAAGGGTTGCTTGCGTTCTTGGAAATTGTTTGTGATTTTTTAATAAAAACAAAAGGGTGAGGTGTTGGGGCTCACCCCCCCACTCCCCCTGGGGGAGGGGAGCCTGGGGGGACGCATGGCGGGGCACGGGGTTCCTTGGACCCCTGCTCTCAGGTCACACGTTCTCGGGCTCTGTTTGCGATTGGATGTTTTGTGTGGCCCGGGCCGGGGAGCGGCGGGGGTTTTCCCAGAGGGGTCAGTCTGTGCCTGGTGGCCGGCCATGGTGGCTGGAGGAGAAATAAAGATCAAATGAACACCTATGAAATATCGTGTCCCTGGTTCTTCCGTGGGCCAAAGCTGTTTTCAGAAGCTGCACCGGACTGCAACAGATATGGAAGTAATTTATCTGAGAAATACCAGGCCCAGGTTGTGAGCATTTGGAGTGGGCCACTACAAATCTGAAATTTTGGATTCTTCTGGTAAAGAGCCAAAAACAGCCCCCAACCTACCAATGCCCCCAAACTTGTTTTTTATTGTTGCTGGTCAAGCATGTAGGGTAGGATTCAGCCCATCAAATAGGGATGATGGATCTGAGATACCCTTGTCCGAACAACTTCTGTAGTCCTTGGAAAGAAGTAGTACTTGCAGGGTGTGGCTGATCTTGCCCTGAAGTGGGTGTGGAACACAGGCTATGAGCCACGACACTTACTCTCTGCTTAGAGAGAAAATCTAGAGTCAAGAGCTTGACGCAGATGCATAGGCATACATTTACATGAAGGAATCCCTTCCTGTACTATTAATTATACATTTAAACCAATTTGGAGCATTCTAGAGCTTTTACTTCATGGTTTTGCTTTCCTTTATTTAGGGTATTTTTGTAAATATAAATCACTCTTGCTCCAAGCCCAGGAGAGGTTGGCTATTATTCTATCTAGTTATTATTGCAAAAGCATTCAGAGACTTGTGGCACAAGAGGAAAGATAGAAACTTGGAAAAAGTAAATGCGCCAAACACATGAAGAATAACTGTTAGTTGTGGAGGAAGAGAGCTGGCAAATAACTGGTTAATGTGTGCACAATGTGCAGTTGAAAGCAGGCAAATGACAAGCACAGAGTAGGTAGGATCAACACTATGGTTTTACCTGTCTCTGCTGCAACATTTAGCCCGCGGTTGCCGGTGTCGTGCTGGCAAGTGCAGGCAGTCAGTGAAACCTGTGCTATCTCAGATCCTGCAGCAGAGACCCTATGCACAACCCCCCATAGCAGTTCTTGCTGAAGCACTGTGAAAGCTGGTACTGCTTAGGGAGAAATAAACCCCAGCTCAAACATCCTTCTTGTGGTAGGACTGCATTCTTCAGTCCCATACCAATCACAGTTAATTGCTCACATCAATCATTGCTTTTCTGCTCGGGAGCTTGTGACGCAAAACCAGTAAAAACTGGGTTCAGTTTTGCCGCTTTTCTCACCTAGCCTGTTGCGTCAGCAGCTGTACTTTTTGAACTTCATGGATTGAAGCCACGTGTGGGGATTTAAGCAGTCAATGACACCTTAGGTATGGGTAGCAATGCACAGACTGCTTTGTTGTGAGGCTGCCCTTGCCTCCCTCCACCTGGCTTGGAGGGAAATAGCCTCTGGGTTGGTGGCTAGAAGAGGTTTACTGTAAGGCAGTGTTTAGATTTGGGAGATTAGCTGGTGAATGAGGTGGGCGTGTGGTCCATATGGTGCTGTGGAAGGGATTCAGTACAGGTAAGCTGTGGGCCATATCATGTGGATTTAAGGACTGGATGCAGCATGGAGTTTTATGTGGCTTTCCTTAGGATTAACAGTAGGTTGGTGTTTAGGCCATTTATGAAGCTCTGATGAAGAGACTGCAGGAGAGCGAAAGGAGTTCTTTCTGAATATACATTTTTCTAAATACTTTATTTCTGTCCTTAAGCTTGAGGATACACAAATTCTAGTCTTTGACACTGTGTGTATCATTTGCACAGACATTTGGGTGAAAAACATAACACTACATTTTGAAGCAGTGTTTCTATTCTCCTTGTTATTCTCTCTTTTTAAATGTGTAAACAATTTTGAAGTTAATTTATCCTTAGGCTATGTTAAAAAAAAAAAAAGGCAGCAACACTTATATTTGGAAGCAGTTGAACCCTAACTTAGCTATTCAAGTGGTTGGTTACTTTAAGAAATAGACTTGTGAGTAGTCATCAGAGCTAACAAATCTCAGAACCCCAATTCTGCTTCCTTAAGTCCATATGGGGCACCTGTGTACTGAGCATAGATGAAAGGAAATGGTAAGAAATGGGGCTTGCTGCACTGAAGAGGTTTGATGGAGACTTGTTTGTCCAGAGTAGAGCACTCGATGCCTTGGCAAACAAGTGCTGAGGGTTTCATTGCAGGGGTGAAGATGGAAGTCATTGTTATGAGCCAAGAAGGCAGCAATACAGAGGAACTGTTGCGGTGATATTAGATGGTAAAATGTCACAACCTTCCCAAAAGCACCTCCAAGGAAGCCTCTCTGTGCAGCCAGCACGCTTGCACTCACACCCCCGATAACTAGCAAAGCAGTCCGACGATGAACGAACAGGAAGGGTTTTTGCATGGAGTTCGACAGGAGAGATTTAATGCATCCGCACTCGTGCAAAGTTCCCGAGAAGTGCAGGGAGAGCAACGGGGGCCCAGGGGAAGGGAACCAATCGAGAAACTCTGAGGGGTATCAGGTAACAAGGGGTGTAGCGGCCAATGGAGCCAACCAGGGAAGCAGAACTGGGGTACATTAACAGAACAGAACAGAGCATTCTGGGGGATGCTTTTTCAGTCACCATAAGTTGGAAAGGAACCTAGGACTTATCCCACCATAGGAATCCTTTCATTCCTTGTCCAGCAGGCCCACCGGCCTCTGCAAGGAACTGCTCAGAAATAGGGTGAACAAGTGGAGTTTGTGGGTATATAGTACATGCTTTCCAAACTGTGGTGGATGTAGGCTTCTCTCTCACTACAGATGAAGTAATGAAAAATTCATAAGGACAAGAAACTCATTTTCTGGGACAGTAGAGGTGCAATTAGATTAATATTCAGAAGATTGTAGTCCCCACCTGGGATTTGAACTCTGGATTAGAAGATTAAAACTGGATCACCATATGCTGCTCAATCTCTGTGTGTAATTTGGTAGTTGTTCCTCTAAATAATTAATTAGATAATGCTCCCTGTCAAGTAATCAGTTTGGGGTTCACTCGAGGAGAAGTAATATAAAGTCCATCAAACCAGAGAGGATTTTATTAGGACAACCAGGATTAAAGTTTCAAACTCTAAATGAGGACTTCTTAATTATGCTGTTCAACTGCAGAGGGAGAAACACATAGTATACTGAAAGATTACAGAAGTCACCTCCATTTTCTTTTATTTCATCTCAGAGAAGAACAAGAAGAAAATTCACATCTTCATCTTAGAAAAGTGAGTTTGACAAGCCTTGTGGAGTTATGAGTGGCAGACCTGAAAGCACAAAAGGCAAATCAGTCAAAATATTTAAAAAAAACCACTCTCTCTTCTAGTTTTGATGACACCATTTCCTTGAATGCAGGGTTGTGTTAGGTATTTTTCCAGTCATCTTGTAACATTTATTGTACTTCAGCTGAAATGATACAGAGCAAAGTGAAGTCAGCACCTTTGCCTCTGATAAATAATTTGAAAATTTTAAGTACAGGTGGCTGTAAGAACAGGGAGATGCACATACTTGCCATCCCTGAATACTGGGATTAGCAGTGGTCATCCACTTGCCAGAGTGGAGTGTTTTCTGTACTGTCATCTCATGGTGACACTGAACAAGGCACAAGGTAATGTGAACAGCAAGAAAGGGTCAGGTTGATTTGGCTATCAAACATTTTCTATGCTCTCTGCTTCATGGTGGAAACTGTTATTTTAGAGAGTGTTATTCTAGAGGAGAAAGATGTATGTGACCAGCATTAGACTCCTTTTTATGGTGTTTAATTAATTAATGCTTAATGTTTGGCTGGAATTATTAAATAATTAGTTTGCATTTTTTTCTAGAAGAACAGGAAGTTGCCCCTTACTTTTGGAGTTTTTTACCAAGAAAGCATTTGTAAGGAAACATAAATATTGAGCTAGTTCTCTTTCCCTCCTGGAGGAAGAAGAGATAAGGAATAGGAATTCCAGGTTCTCTTCTGATAGTAAAATTATATATCTTCAAACATGCGAGAGTAAGCAGCTGTCATTATGATAAGTCAAAAGTAAGTATTTATTATGCTGCAGATAAGTCCTATAAATCTAAACTTCCATGCAGTATGTATAAAAGTTGCTCTATAGAGAAGTGTATATACTGTCTTTACAGTACAGCAAATACAGAACTCTTTGTTATGTGAGTAGTCATATATAACCAGATCTGCTGCAGGCCACATGGGCTGAAGAGAAGCCCAACAAATTTGGTTCCTTTCTTTGATTCATTTGTACTTCTACTAGGTAAAGCAGAAAACTTCCTGCAAAAATCTGAGACACTCAACAAAGGAAATCCAATTTAAACTATTTCTTAAAAAATCCCCACTGTAGTAATTGCAGTTTTAATAAAAAAATAACTGAAAAATCAGAAACCAAAGCAACTAAAAGGGGTAAAATGGCAAAGTGGAGCTCACTGGGGATTAGTGTTGAGCCTAATACTCACTTCTGTATAAATGACTTAAAATAATAAGAGAAGAAAACTTACACATCAATCAAATTCACAGATGGTATCAAGAGGCTTCAAAGAAAGCAGAGACAACAGATAAACCACCAAATAAACTAGGGAGTTTAGAGAAAAAAGGAGCATTCAAGGACAAGATGCAACTTTGATACATGTAAGGCTCTTTTGTGGATTAAGAGAAGGCTAAAAATGCAAATGTGTTCACAGAAGAACATGGACTCTGATTTCATCAGGAGACATGGATAGTTTGATGTAACTGCACCTCACGTCCTGTAACCAGGGGCAATTAGTTTAAATTCTATTTTAACTGCAGTTTTTGGTCTTACGAGCTCTGTGCCTGAGGTCTGCAGAGAGGCTTCAGGATTTTGTTTTCAGATGCTTCTGGATTAAGAGAGCAAAACTTTTTGAATCTGTTGTTCCCAGTTTTGCCAGTACTTGTGTTTTAAAAGGATGAGGTTTGGCTGGAGTTATATTTTGACAGTGGTGGGAGACTCACCCTTTACCAAAAGCTTAAACAAAATCAATTTGCCAGTGAAACTTGTTGACTTTGCATCCACGTTTGATATGGTGGGACTGTGTGTGGCTAAATGTATCTTTATCCACCTGTGTCTGATGTTTGCTTCCATATCTGCAACATAACCTCCTTGTTTTGATTTGGCATACATAGGGCTGGTTGGAAAAGCTGTTGTATTTAGCACAGGGTTGTAAAATTGTATGAGTCTGTTATCCTTGGACAAAGGATAAGCAAATAATAGTCTGCCATGAGCAGATAGCCAAGAAACAGATTACCAAACTGATTTCTGGGTGGCAAAGGACATTGCCTGAAAAAGGGCACTAGTTCTTATATGAGGAAAAAGATAATTTTACAAGCAGCCTTTCTTTGATTATCAGAGAAAGACAGATGTAACTTGGCTGCAGGGACAGGAAGAGATGAGGCTTCACCCAAACCCTGGAGTCTCTGCGACCACCAAACATACCCAAAAAAGTGGTGGAAAAACTGAGGCAGATGTTGCCATATTTTATTTGATTTTCTATATAACTTTGTTTCATACACTGGCTGAATAATGTGATTTTTTTCTTTTTAGACAAAAGTTGGCAAACTTTTATGTGCTTCTATTTATGTGCATCCCTGAAAAATAAAACAATAAACCAATACATCTGTAAAGGTAGTTGCATGTATCAGAAACTTGGGAAGTATTTTAGTGGGAATATGGAGGAAATCAGGTTAGGAAATGAAGCTTCTCATGGTCTAAGATTATTGTCATCCTCCCAGGTAAAGGTGTGCACATAGTGCATGACAGTGTCTAAGGCTGTGGGCAGCCACTGCAGTGGCCGTGTGAAGTTGGATAGTTATTTCAGAAGTAAACAAATAGGGTTATTGTTGTTATTATTAGTAGTAGTAGTATTACTATAATTATTCATTATTATTAGGGTTTATTATAGTTTGACAAATAGTCAGAGCACTGTTGTTGCAGGAATGAATACACCTTTGCATTTGACAGGGTTATCTGCAGGGCTGGTGGAGGAGAAGGCAAGTCTGGTAGCTCGTCTAAAGGGCCTGTGGTTCAGGTCTGCCATTATTAGCCCAAATTCATAAAGGTTTGAGGACTTCTAAATGGGACTGAGTAATTTTACATATTAAACCCTAAATTTTGATCCTTACTCACTATTCCTTAAGCTACATCTTGAGATGTACAGATTTTCATACTTCTGTTCAGCCAGTATTATATATATTTTTTCTGTGCACACAAATAGCTGTTGGAGCAGTGGTTAGAAACCAAGCCTCTATACTGCTGATCAAGTTTCCCAGTCACTGGTTAAAAGATTAGACAGCTTCTCTCTAGTCCACTGATTCTTTAATCTCTTTTTGCCCAGGAATATGGCTGCAACAGGAAGGGAGAAGAACATCCTGGGCATGAAACCTGCAGCAGGATGGTTGGGATAGCAAATGAGACCTGTACACAGTAATTTGGCTAAAATGGAAGCCTCCTGCTTCCCTGTCACACAGGCAATGACTTTTCTTCGTGTTACACAGGGCTGAGTACAATGTACAGCTGCAGTGCAGGAGAGGACTTCAGGCCAGAAGTTCCAACCTGATGCTCATCACAAAATCCTCGAGGTTAGAAAAGACCTTTAAGATTGAGTCAAGCCATAAGCCTAGCACTGCCAAGTCCACCATAAGCCCTGTCCCTAAGTGCCACATCTACATGTTTTTTTAAAAATACCTTCAGGGATGGTGACTCAACCACTTCCCTGAGCAGATTGTACCGGGTCTTGACAAACCTTTCAATGAAGCAATTTTTCCTAATATCCAATCTAAACATCCCCTGGCATGACTTGAAGCTAATGTAACTGTGACTCAGGTGTGGCCACACGAGTGCTGGGCTCTCAGGCGGGTACCTCTCTGCAGATCTCTCAGCGAGCCCTGGAGCCTCCTTGCTCCCAGCTCTGTCTGGTACAAATCCGGTGGAGGTGGCACTCAGCAGCCAGGCACCAGGAAGGCAGACACTGCAATGGCTGCTGCTGCTGCAAAACCTGAATCCCTTGACACATTCTAACCCTTGGATCTCTGACTTATAGTGCAGATAATAGTGTAGAAGGGATGCTAAAACCCAGCAACTTACTCAGGCAATGCAGTAGCAGAAGGAAGGTGAGGATAGCAGACTTTTCTACAATTTCATTTTGCTTGCTTTTCATTCTTCACAGCAATGAGACATCTGTACAGTGGGACAGAAATTTTCCCCATTTCCAGGATGCCACTTTTTCCAATGCAAATTTTTGTTGTTTTCCTCCTCAAAACCCTTCTCATGTTCCATGTCTTCTGGGTACTCTGTGGACTGTGCAGCTTTGCCTGTGGGATGCCCATGCTTGCCTCCCTCATGATGGTGGGGAAGGAACATAAGCTGCAGAAGAGCCACAGAGGAGTGGGGCTGATAGGATGGATGTGGCCTGACAAACCTTTTTCTTAGTCAGCATCCTGCATTTTTGAGGCAGAGGTTATGAATATTGACCTTTTGTGAGCTTTCTGGAAATGGCTGCTGCAAGACTCCCGGTTCATCACAGCGTTAGCAGGTCACAAGCAGAGACTTGGTGTACTCTTGCTTCTGCACAGCATGAAGCTCGAGCTCCTGCAGGATGAACCTCATTTCTGTGAACCTCTGTAAACGTTGGGTTGTACATTTTGAAATGTACTTAATTCAGTAATAACTGTAATTCCATAACTCTGTTCCATGATACGTTATAGAAGGAGTTTGACCACTAGCTAGCTTTTGAAGTACAGCTTTACAATATAATGGTTGAACTGTTGTTGAAATTATAGTTTAATCTTTAGTGATAAAGGACCTCTGGATCTGCCAGCCTGAATGATTTCATGTGCTTGTTTGGCTTACAGCTGTTAATAGATTTCAAAATCACAATTTTGATAAGATGTCTCAAGGAAGATATTTTTTACTGCAGATTAATTTTTCATATTTTGTTTTTCTCTTGTGATCATAGCAAGTCTAACTGGTTTCAATTTAATTAAAGTATCTTAACTTGGTGGGACGACATAATCATAACATATAGGAGTTTTCAAATATGAAAAAATGCAAATGCTGATTGTGAAAAAAATTCTTATTTATTTCAAATGAAATGACAGGATTTTCTCATATATCTAACCTAAGTTTTAAATCACTAACTAAGGGCTAACTATATTGCATAATGAAGCAAATCATAGAAGGTTCCAATTATTTTACTGGAACTTGAAATGTATTTCATGCTTTCTAAAATGTTTTCTCAATATATTGGCTTCTTCTTATAAAATAGCAGCTGGGAGTAGAGAGCAGTGAACTCATATTAAATCTGAGCTGATCTATACTCTTCAGAGATGTACTGCATTATTTTTAAATGATGCATTCATGGCAATACTATAATCTCACCAGAACTACTGGATCGTGTTGTTCTAAGGCTTTCTGTGTTTTATGAAGTCACTGTCTCTCAGTCTAAGTGCATCACTGTTTTAATTGATCTCCATATAAAAGCTATCTATATTTTTAGAGTTACAGGCGTAAGCACCCTGACATAAAAGCATATACTCCTCTTGTTTCAGGAAAAATTATCTCCTTTTCTGAATATTTTGCCAGAACCTCTTGCAAAGAGTGAACATAGAGTCAGCAGAAACTCCGTCAAATGATGATGTCTTTTCCCTCTCTGTGGGTGATGTGCTTGGGACTGAGAGGTTTTCAAAAGGTTTTATGCTGTGTCAGTGTCTGAAAGCTTGGGTTCACAAAAGCATTTCTCATTGGTCTAGAAATCTCAGACAATCTCTTTGTTTTATCTCCTGGATGATCTCCAGCCCTGCTGAAACATCCTGAATGTAAGTTAGATATTTCTGGTTCTGAACTCGAAAGATGAGGTCTCCAAGAAGTATCAGATAATGAAAGAGAAGTAATTTCATCTTTGGAAATGAAGAGGTTTTTTCGGAATTTTTCAAAGTTCAAGTATTTTCAAGCCTTGAGTATCAAGTACTGTATTTTATATATCTCTATCTACATCACACTTCTTTACTGTGCATGTGACCGAGCACTGGAACAGTGTTGTGGTTTAGCACAGCTTGAATTTTGGTCAAGGAGAAATTCTTATCTCACAGAAGGAAAGTAAGTAATGGATGTGAACAAAACTACTACAAACAGGTTGCCCAGAGAGGTTGTGGAGTCTCCCTTGCTAGAGATATTCCAGAACTGTCTGGATGCAATTCTGTGCTCTGGAATGATCCTGCTTGAGTGGGGAGATTGAACCTGATGACCCACTGTGATCCCTTCTAACCTGACTGATTCTGTGATTTATGGCTTATAATGCTTGCTAAGTGTCATAAATATATTGAGTAACTCAGCTGAGCAAGAAAGGTTCCTAAAATAATGAAAATTTTATGTGCTGGATATTTTGGGGGGGTTGTTTGGTTAGTTTGACATAAGACAAGTTCAAAGATTACAAAGAATACATGGTCAAACTTCAGCAGGAATTTAAATGTAACAGAAATCTCTCTTTATGCTTCCTCAGTGACACTCCAGCTGGGACACTGCAGCTGCATGCAAGTATCAAATATCTTCTTAGAGTGAGTTGTGAAAAACTGGCCAGAAAAACCAGTAGACTGGCACTGGTAGGCTTGATCTTTAAATTATTGCTTTTCAAAATACTGCTGAATCTAGAAGGCCATCAGAAATGGTCATCACTGCTGAATTATCATCTTTACAATAAATTTTTATTTTACTTCAGAGAATGCTGTGGCAAAAAATTGCCATAATTGGAGTTCTACTTCCCAATAGTAATATTAAACACAGAACACAAAGAAAAACTCAGCAAGTCAGACCTGAAAGTGCTTTTTCAGCACAAGACATTCAAGACAAGAAAATATTGATTTGAAAAATGGGAATTGATTGACCTGTTCAGTAAAAAGGCCTTGGAAAACATGAAAACTACAAGAGAGAGCAGCTATTCAGTGCTCTCTGTGCCTTTTCTTAAAAAGAGATTCGGAGTGCCCTTCCTCCTGCTACAGCAGTGCTTGGTTCTATACAAATACAGATCTACTGGGGTTTTGGGTTTTGTTTTGGGTGTGGTGGAGGGTTTTTTATTTATTTGGTTTTTGGTGTTTTTTTGGTAATGCAGTGCATAGAGATGCCAAAGTAATACTCCTGTCTTGAGATATCTGGGCTTATACATTTGCATGCCTGGAATATTGTCTTGGCATCCTCGCCTTTATGCAAAGTGAAGTGAAGCATTGGCTCAAATTTAACTTAGCTGCAAGAAAGGCAGTTTTATTTGTAAGTGAAATTAAGTTAATATATGCACTCTGACATGTCTCAAGGCAAGTGAAGTTCTTTGTTTTAGACATATTTGCATGATTTCCTATGCCTTTTGCATTTTGCTGTCATTCCACCTTATATTTCTACATATCCTGTATCTCAGAGAACACACAACTGGAAAATAGAAACTGAAAAGCTTTAAAGAGGAGCTTTAAAAATATTTTATTTGCATTATGGAAAATGGCTCATTAATTACAGCTGGAAATATGAAATGTGAAAGGCTGCCAGGAGAGGCAGCTCAGGTTTGTGACAATGATCATTTTATGACTTGCATCATGTCAGTCTCCCAGTAGATTCCCTCCTGCTCACAGAACAAGTGAATAGTGAGTAAATGACTCCTTACAGTTGCCAGGTAGCTTGGAGCACAGTGCTGTGTACTAAAATTATGTTTAGTTTCTATATTCTTGGACCTCGTTTTAGCTTGCCTGCATGGCATCAAAACTGCAAGATGAGTGACCCCACACTCCTACTCCTTGTTTTCTGTTTGAGGTTGGTATGGCTGAAGCACGTTGACATTAGAGCTCCCATCTATCACATGGTAAATACCATCTTCACAAGTCTTATATGAGCAGATTGAGGGGACAAGAGGTTTGGAAAGGTAAAGTTCCCAGTAATGCTGACAACATTCCCACCACTCTTAATGTAGGCAGAGCCCTGTTAGAATGAGAGAGAAACCAACCCTATTCATGAGCAAGGTGGCTAAGTGGCAGGATGGAGTCATCAAAATGAGGGGGTAAGACAGACCCCAAATCCCTGAAGATCAGGTGGAAATATATTCTGGACTTGGGAAGATATTGAATATTGAGGGCCAAAAAAGTAGTAGAGGAGAAAAATAATGATGTTTCATCTAGTGGAGATGAGTAATTGCATCAATAAAAGACAAATCTTTTATTCCAGTCTATACAGGTTGTCAATAACAACATATTCTCTCATTTTTATTGCTATTATTTAATAACTTTTAAATAGGAGTACTACAGATAGAGCAGTTGTTCCTTCCATGGCTGCATTTTGTTATTTTGATCTTCTTTAGTTAAAAATATGAAATGTGAGTCGATCTGACAGTATAATACATTGCTACATCATGCTAGTAATTCCATCATAGCAGGGCTGGGACCTGCAGAGTGCGCAGAAGTGAAAAATCTCGATTTAGATAAATGAAGTACTTATGTGCAACAGTGCTTGCAACAATAATGTTATCTGAGAATGATAGCTAATGCATATGGTACAATTTTTATGAAATGTATGAATCATCTGTCTTTTGGGGAACTCATTGTAACTTCCTTCTCCTGATTCTGTGTTAATGTAGCAACATAATTTCTGTTTCTCATGCATTTTTTCTCAATGGAAAAACAGTAGCGAACACCAGCATTTATTAATCACAGCCTTCAGAATTCAACACGTGCTACAAAAGCATACAAATAAGCTGGGAGCATGCAGAATTATGGAGGAAAGAACAGCGTGTTCCTCAAAATTTTCAAGCATCCATTTGGAGGGATGCTGCGAAGGAGAACTGCCATGGAGATTGGCACCAGCCCGTGTGCCAAGGCTTGCTGTGGATTATTCTGGACCAATGGCTTCCCCAGCAGTAGATGCTATTGAGATTTCTCACACAGCTTTCATGCTCCATCCTTTGGAAAAATCCTTGGAACGTGTTCTGGATATCAGGGAATGAAATTTTGGGGTGGGATGCTTGCCTGGTGTATAACAATCTGGGCAGAATGGATACCTTGGGATTGCTACAGTTCAACTAGCAATTGATTTTCTCTGGAGACAGGATTAGGGTTGCCAAGACAGTTTCTTGGCCCAGTTACCATTTACACTGTGGGCTCCCCATGGAAAACCATGCAGGCATATCTGGGGATGTCTTCAATTAGCACAGGGTGCCACGTGGCTTGACCGTATTGTTTGATCAGCTTTTGTGTGTATCTTTCATTTGTTTATGCCTGCAAATTGACCATATAGTCAGTTCCAGATTAAAACCTCATTGAAAAGCTATGATTATTTGTTTTCCAGGAAAACTGTAAAAATTATGAATAACCGCTGTTACATTTTCTTTTTCTGAAGGATATTTACTAATGTTTTGTCCAGCTTGAACAAGGAAAACCTACTCCTTTTAATTTCCTATTCCACATCTACTAAGGTAATGGCTACTGAAGTAGAACAAGAGTGGCATAATCCAGGAATGCTTGGCACTGCAAAATCACAAGAGGGTTGAAATCTCAGCAACCTTCTCCCATAGTAAAATAACATAAATTTATAATTAAATGAAGCATATTGGAACAAAGAGTAAGTGTGGGTAGAAAGGAATTGATAGTGCTTACTGTGGTGTAACATTTTCTAGGTTGAACTGATTCAGATTTCAGAAAACTCTGAATGTAATTTAGACATTTATATTGTGAACTGCAAAGCCTATGAAGCCAGAGCAGTCCTTCTGTT
The DNA here is from genome assembly GCA_013397175.1 of Platysteira castanea. NCBI lineage: Eukaryota > Metazoa > Chordata > Aves > Passeriformes > Platysteira > Platysteira castanea. The sequence continues at coordinate 596,182 of VYXC01003885.1, forward strand.
GTCCCAGCAGTCTGTGAATTAGAGGCTCACTGGAGATCTGGATTAGCCTGGCTGCATGCAGAAAACATTCTTGCACGTTCAAATCCCATTTCAACTTTCTCATGTCTCATTCTCCCCAAATATGTATTACCTATTTAAGGATCATAATGACAAGAACCACAAATAAGCCATGATTTTCATGTTGTTTAATTTTTATATGTGGAAAAGACAGGGGTGACTAAAAGGTTAGTGATTAGTCTTGGGTTGAGCATAACCAAGTTTCTCTGATCTCTAGTTAGACTATAGATCTCTAGAACCAGAGAGCGTTCCGTTTTGTCTGGCACCTTTTATTGCTTGACTTTAGTGATATCCCAAAGCATTCGTTTGAGACAGTCTCTACCATGCCACTACTTTGTGAAAGCAGATTTAATTTCACTTTGGCGAGGAGATTCAGTGTGCCTAACATTGGTGCTAAAATCCCTCATGCTGTCAGAGACTAGAAAATAATCTCTTCCCTATGCCTTCTGCCACATACACAGGTGTAGAAACACATCCTGGGGCAAAATTCTGAGCATGCTAAATCCAGCAGGGCCATTAAAGTTGGGATGGAATAGTATATATATCTATCTATATATCTATATCTATGTATCTCCAATACAGGGAGGATTTATTGTCTCCAATACAGGTAGGATTTATTGTAAGAAGAAAAACAAAGTAAAAGCACAGCTGGTAATTTGATGAGTTTATATTTTTGAATGAAGAATAACTAGTTATCACTGAAGTTACCAGGATGGTAAGCAATGTTCTGCTTATCACTTTGATATATTCAATTTCCTCAAACTGAATTTGTACTAGTTTTCTCAAAAATAATACCTCTTTTTTTTAATAAAGATTTTTTCAAAGCTTCCAAGTGAGTTAAGATTCATTAGAGATACCCAAGGATGTTGATTCTCACACTGGGCAGGACTTGAAATAGGTGGGTATGTTAACTCTAGAGTTGATTCCTGTCCCGGTGACTGCCCCACAGCAAAAGGTGATACTTACTCACTTTTACTTCTAAGCGCCATACATGCACACAATGAATCTGTACTGGTTTTATTTAGGATGGAGAAAATTTTCTTCATACAAGCTGATATGGGTTATGTTTTGGATTTGTGCTGGTGAGAGAGGTGTTGCTAACACATCAACATCTCAGTTATTGCTGAGCAGCACTTACACAGAGCCCAGGCCTTTTCTGCTCCTCACCCCACCCCACCAGCGAGGAGGCTGGGGGTGCACAAGGAGCTGGGAGAGGACACAGCCAGGACAGCTGACCCCAACTGACCCAGGGGATATCCCCCACCATGTGGTGTCACGCTCAGCCTACAGGGCTGGGGGAAGAAGGGAGTGGGCGATGTTTGGAGTGATGGTGTTTGTCTCACCAAGTCACTGTTACATGTGGTGGAGTGTGGCTTTCCTGGAAGTGACTGAACACCTGTCTACCCATGGTAAGTGGTAGGTAAGGTAAGGAAGGAACGAATTCCTTATTTTCTTTGCTTTATCTATTAAACTGTCTTTATCTCAACCCATGAGGTTTTGTGCGTTTACACTTCTGATTCTTCTCGCCATGTTAGTGGTGGGTGACTGAGTGAGTGGCTGTGTGGGTCTGAGCTGCCTGCTGGGGTTATACGACCACAGAATCAATTCCACACACTTTTTACAAGAATAGATGACATGAAGTTCTTAGCTCAAGGTCGCAAAATGAGTCAGTAATGGGTGCTGCTATCCATTGGGATCTCAGCTAATCTATTGAGCTATCACAGTCGTGATCCTTGGCCTAAATAGTTGGCAGACCTGTGTGACAGAACATGTCAGGAAAGGATACCATCAGCTTAAAGAAAACATCAGATTCCATCAGCTGAATCTTTTCACAAAATAAAACTGGTATCCCAGTGACTTATTGAAAATCAAGTATTCAAGGTTGTTTATTAAAATGCAATTACGAAGTGTTGCCTTCTGTTCTATGCTTTCACACTAATAAGCAAGATATTTAGTAAATCAGCTGCTTTCAACAAACAAGAGCCAGCTAATTAATACAAAACCTCTTTTGCAGCACTATAAAAGATTATCCAAAGCAGCAAATGCATCTAGAGAACAACAGAACACAGCTGTTTATTGTAGCATTTCATTTACACAGTTGCAGTTGGCAATTATTTAGAAATTGTTGAAGTTTTAGAAATATTTATAGTATAGTATATTGAATATTGTCATTTTTTAAAGAAGTGTGTGATATAATTTGCAATGTGCTTTATGGAGGAATTCTTCATAGCAAGGCTAATGCCTTCTTCATAAATATCTTTATAGACATTGGTAGACAAGGGTACAAAGGAAATTATGAAACAAGCATGATGATACTCAGATTGTCACAGTAGTGGTATCTTGTCTATGTGTCCATTTGCTTTGTTTTATCATGTAAGTTTTCAAATCTGAGGGCCATCTTCATGATTTTCCTTTTTGCAGTACCTAGAAGAACAGACTGTGGTCCAGAACGCCCGCTTTGTGGACTACAACCCAGAGAACATGCAAAAGGAGATGTGCTCCTGGCTCTGCATTTCGTGTATCCACCCTAAGACTGCTGTTGCCTGGCAGCTTTGTTCTAGAGTCAATTAAACCTCAGACATCTCTTCTGCTTCTGAAGATCTTAATATTGGGTGTTTTCTAAAGATACTGGTAATCAAGCTGGGACCCTCATCCAGCCAAGAGTGTGTCAAGAAGTAAGAAGATTTACCCCTTTGAGAGGAGATAGATATGCCGTGTGACTGGTTAAATATAAAATAAAATGTCCCTTTTGGCTGTGACGGAGGCACACTTATGCACTAACTTCAGTGGCACTACGGACATGAGGAGTCAGGTGCTGAGCACATGTTCAATGGTGCCACACAGTCCAGGCCAAACCGGTCACCTAGAATGACAGGATGACTGCAGTAAAGCCAACCCTAGCCTGTAGTGAGGTCACGTAAGCTCAGGGGTGAGTGTCAGTGAGGCAGGAAGCACTCTACAGCTGCAAGGCCCGCAGTGGGATGTGGATGGCAGCTCCCCACCAGTTTTACACAGCAACCTGCAGGAAAGGGCAGAATCTGTATGGACGGATCTTCTGCCTGACCAGGCTTCACCCACGTGTTCCTGCTGCAAGGCTGTTGCACATATGGCACAGGACTCGGGCAAAGGGCTCTCTCTGAACATCAGGCACGAGGCTGCCTGGGCCAGTGTCATGGGTTGTGTGGGGACAAGCCTTCTCTGACCAAGCTCCAGGGCTTCCCAGGAGCTCCTGCCTGACTTGCAATTCAGTTGGATAAATACAGAAACTTCACACACTGTGAATGTCCACCCTTCAGCTAAAGTTACTGTGGGAGACATTATTATTATTATTAGAACTAAAAGCAATCCTTTCTCTTTTATTACTTTTTATGGGCAATGACTCCGTACAATACCTGCATCTGAGTTAGTCGTTTGGGCACCACTGCAGCACCAGGAGATGAAGATGTGTGTTAAAGTATGATTTATCTTCAGCATAAATTAGTGACCCAGATAAAAGCACAGGATGCAGATGGTATTGGGCAACCAACTCAGATTCACAAATTTACACTGTAAAATCTGAAGTAAGATGAAAGGGAGGAAAGCAATTCTCCACGTGCAGTAACCCGTTTACCTCATTATTTTCTAATGTCCCACTGCTGTGTATGTACCTGCTGCTTGTTCTCCACTTCCCATCTCTTTATGCCAATCACTTGTTTCTCCCTCCCATACTCTGTGTAATTCAGAGAGCAGAGAAACTGCTACTCCAATTTTTGTGCTATGCCAAACACACTGGGACTCAGGGCTGTAAATGACTCCAATACAAATTACTGTAATAAGCCTCATTAACAGCATATTCCCATCAGGATGGCACTTAGACACATTTATAAAACTAAGGATGTGCTTATATTCCACTGAAGATAATGTTACCAAGGTATATATTTAGAATTCAATACATGTTTTTTCACCTAGCCACAGCTCGTAATTCAGTTGTCTGAAGTTGTTGACCTAAAACTCTGCATCAGCCCCAAGGAAAGGGGAGCCTAGATTACATGTTGTAATCAGGAAAATTACTGTTTGACTGCTATTGACATTTCCTTGGCACTTCATCACCGGGCTGTGAGTGCCCACAATCATTCTTTGCCTTTCTACTGAATCTCATTCCAGTCAAGGATCTCAATACGTGCTACAAATGGCACCAGATTTGGTGAGAAGCTGAGTGTCGGTAATTGATTGATTAGCTGTCTTCTTAACAATATCTACCCTTTTTATAAAATCTGGGCTTTCACATTAAGGCTCAAGTTTGATTTGGCAGCAGATTTCAGATTTGTACTCTTAATGCAGCTGACAGCAACTGTTATTAGGTTTGGAAAACAGAGTTACATGATTTTAAATCCTTGTATTTCATGTATATGCTCAGGTTTGGAGCCCTCTGCATTATGTGTGGTTCCCATTTTCACCGGCTTTGACAGAGTTGAGCCAAAAAATAGCAAGTCCACCAAATGCCTGCAGGTATATAACTGCAGTTTATATTCGTAAATCATAAATGTAAATTTATGATGCGGGATGTAAAGCAGTACCTAGGCCTTTAGCACTGTAATGGTTTAGCTTGATTTTGTCAGCTGTTTTTGTTTCTAAATGGCTTCCATTTTTTAGCAACTGTAGGTAGGGCTTATTGATTGTGCTCTTTCAACGATGCAATGAGATCTTACAATCCAATTAAACAGTGTTCCCAGCAGCATCTCTGGGAATTTTTATGCAAACCGTTACACATACAATATGAGAACAAGCTGCCTTACTGGGTTTTTCTCAAACTGTCAAAACATTTAGCAATCCTAGCCAGGCTGGAGCTGCAATCTTGCCTGCTCACAGAAACAAAACATCACATGTGTAGAGGGAACAGAACTGTGAACAGTCCGTACCAGAGGTCTCCTGCTTCTGCCTTGAGGTGATGAGGGGTGGGACGGAAGAACTACCATGTCTGGGCGAGTCTACTTTCTAAATTAAATTGTTTGTATAATTTATTCAGAGTAAAATATGTTTTATATGCTTTAATATTCCTTGCTGTGCTCCAGGAAAGACAGGTGCATAGAAGATGAGAGAAAGTTTGGGAGACTGTGGGTTAAAACGCTTCATGTATTGATTGTTAGCAGTGTCAGAGGCAATGTGTTTTGAGGCTCTTTCAAAGCTTTAGTAATAATTTGTCTGCCATTCACACATGTAGATGTTACAAAAAGAGAAAAAGATGCTTAATGATGTTCCTTACATAAAGATTTTTAAAAAAATGTTCTTATAAGAAAAGGTTAAAAATCAATGCAAATAAAAGGAAAACTCTAATGATCATACAACTATTCTTTGAAAAAATCTTATTAATCTTTCTCTTATTTTAGACTATAGAGAAAGCAGAGCTTTTGATAGACTAATTAGAAGCTGAAATGTGTTTATTACTTTCTTTTTTATATCTTCTCATTTTCTGTTGATCAGGCTGACTTGATCTGTTCATCTCATCTTTGAGCTCATTTCATCATGAACTGATGAAGTGCTTGAAAGAACCTGTGATGCCTGATAAAACCATTTTTCTAAAACTTTGTTTGGAACTCCAACTCCAGATACTTCTTTTTGATTTGGAAGAGGGAAAGGCTTAGATAAGAGAACTGTTTTTCACACGCCAAATTCTGCCCCCATTCCTGCAGCTTGACTCACCCATTCACTGAAAAGAGCAAAAGATTAAAAGTACAAAGGTAGCCAAATCTGTCCTCCTTATGGATAATTTTATGAAAGCAATAACCTTATTGTTTAGGAGTTCATCTCCTGTTCTCTCACTTTAAGTCAGCTTTGTATATGTGACAGAATTATAGTCTCAGGAGCAAAATAGAATATTGTGACAGAAGTACCTGGTAAACACTGAAACAACCACCTAGTCACAAGGAAAGTGTCAGATTTATGAGGTACAAAAAGGTACATAAAATTCAGTGTATTAAAGGGTATCACTGGTTGCTCTCTCATCACCATCCAGGAAGTTCAAAAGGCTCTCTCTGTCTTTCAGAGGTATAAAAAGAAGCCAATCTAATGAGATAATGATGTTGCTAGGGACCATGGGTTTACAAAATATGCAGAATCAGGGTTTCTAGCAATTCTTCAGAGCTAAAATGAGTTGGGCACTTCTGAGAGGCCTGGGTTGAGGGTCACTCATCCCCAGTCCCACCACACCCCGTGGATAGAGTGGAGCTCTCCCAGACCAGGCACTGGGCTGGTGGTAGGGCACACACACTGGCTTGCTGCAGGGCCTTCATTTCCATTTATTCTCTGTCCATCAGCTTTACAGGGGAGTCAGAGTCACGCCACAGTTTCTGTGTGTTTTTTCTCTCTTTCAGTCTTGGAAAAGATGGGATTTCTCTGAGCAGATCCTCCTCTCCCCCAGCACAGCCACATTGCAGGTTCAGACAGTGACCACGTGGAGGATAAATCTGCTTCGCAGAAAAAAAACCCCCAACATTTTTGGTGCTGCACTTTCTCCCAGCCTGTAACCTGTGAGAGGCAGCCCACACAGGACTCGGGAGAACCAGAGTGGCCCAGAAGAACAGGATGGTGCCAGCTGTCCCTGGGGCTGCCAGTGTCCACAGGTCACCATTTCACTGTCAGGTTTGGTGCCCCAGCACACACACGCGGGCAGCACCAAGGCTGAGATCACACATGACACAGACAATCTATGCCCCATGTGCTGTTGTTCTTTTAATGACAGTTGTTGAGTTTTAATGATAAAAGTGAGCTGCATTTTCTTTTTTCCTCCCCAGCTAAAAAGACTCAAAATATGGGAAGGATTAAAAAGCAGTAATGAGACTTGATATAATTTTGCCCATACAGTTCATTGAAAAAAATAAAAGCTCAGCTTCACTTCAGCTATATGTAAAATTTTTGGGAAGCTCAAGTGCAGCTATGATAATAATAAAAATAACAATACCAATGATTTAGTCCTTGATTCCTGGCTTGTCTCTGTTAGGATTCTTGTGCCAGAGAAAATGAGGAACCCAGAAGGTGTTTCAAGTAAGAGAACTGCTTTGCTTTTATAGAGCTATCATTTGACGTTGGAAGTAAAAGGCTATAAATGATAAAAAATTGAGGCATTTTTCTGATTAAAAGGTAAAATCCAATTCTGTCTATAGGATATTGACTTGTTTTTTGCTATTGTGTGGCTTCAGGCAATTTGTGTCTCTTGCAGTCTTGTTTCTGTTTCCACCTCCCATCTACCCAGATTGCAGTCTTTTGTGGTTATTGACTAACTCTTACTGTTGTACAGTGCCCAGCTTAGAGCAGTCTCAATTCCAGCATTGTGCTTCAAACTCCAAAAGAAAGAAAATCGAGTAAACAGTGACCAATTTTCTGCTCTCTGACACCGACTGGGTTAAAATGGTTGGGACTGTAAAGCTATAGAAGCTCTAAGGGAGTCCTCTGAATCGACATTAGGATTTGCTATTGCACTGGTGACACTTCCTGGGTAAAAACGCTTGCCTGCGGTCACTAGGGTGCTCATCAGAAGGTGACATCCAGTGGAACCTGTCAGTACCTACAGGAGGCACTGTGTGTCCACAAATCCCTGCAGACACAACACCCACTCTCATCCCCTGACAGGGCCTGCATTCATCTTCCAAATTATAGGTTGCACCTTTGCTGGTGCCTGAATGAACACCAGAGACTGATGCTGAGCACTAGCATGTGCCATCTCCAAAATACGTTTCCATTTAAGGTAACGAGAACAAAAGTTGCTGTGTTTTGCCTACCTCAAAAAGTCAGACACAATACAAGTTCTTAAAGTTCCTAATGTCAATTAAAGTGTATTTTTGAAGGCTACCTGTGAATGAAAAGATCATTAAGTTTGCTGTGGCCTTCTAGATAGTGAACTGCCTCTGAAGCCTTGTAATAGATGAAGGTAATTTCTTTAGAAATATTTCTTATTTGATTTATGGTCTAGAGAGGAAAAGTGCAAAACCAGTTTGACTAATTACAAAGAGATTTCCTTTTCTTCCTTATCTATGAGAAGAGATAAGGTTTTAAAGAAAAAAAACCCTTGTTTTTGATCTCCCTTTAGACAGTGAAAATTAACAAAGTTATTCTGATATACCTGATACACACCAACTTCTGTTTTCCCTTTTCATTCATAGACTTATTTTCTCCCTAAAAGATAATGGAAACATAGATGAGTGTATTGGGTTTGCATGGCCAGGTTTTGATAGTGGGGAGGCTACAGGAGTGGCTTTGGTGAGAAGCTGCCAGAAGTTTCCTCCATGTATGGCAGAGCCGATGCCAGGCGGCTCCAAGCAATGCTAAACCCTATCAGCTCCCTGATTTAGGGGAGGTTTAGGAAGGTAGGACTGGGCTACATGAAGGATGGGAACGTAATTCTCTTCAGTAATTCTCCTACCTGAACTGCATAGGTGGGTTTGCAATCAAAGATGTTCTCCAGTAGAAGTGTGGTTGAGGAACAGAGACTCTGCTATTAGGTGTTCTCCAGGGAATTTTATTTTTGCAGGTTCTAGGAAGAGGAGAATGTATCCAAGAATGCTCATTGCTGGTGAAGCTATTTAAAGTGCCTTTGGATTGGATGTTTTTCTGATTAAAAGGGAAAAGAAAAAATTATTTTGCATTTTCTGATGTATTTTTGTAAAGGCTTTCAACAGGCAAGCGAGCCTGTTTGTCTTTTCCATTTTCCTTCCTTGGTTCAACTATTCTTTCTTTTTTTAACTAACAACTGAATTTAAGGTAATGAGGTTGTGTACAAAATCTCTGGTGAATGGCTGTGCATCATGGGAATCATTAACACAGAGAGCCTGCCTGTGTGACTGCACTGTACACCACGCTCCTGCTTGCAAACCCAGCTGCAGAAGAGATTTCCAAAGAAAGAGCACTGATCAGCAAAGATTCAGGTCTGTAAAAGTCACTGGGATATAGAGCAATCCACTGCCATGAGAGTTTGCATATCCTGCAACTCTGTTTATGTGAGCAGTCCCATATGTTTCCATGGAATCGCTCTTGGAAGTCAAATTAAGTATATGAAGGCATCTCCCTAAGCTGTGTTTAACTTTCCTTAGTTGTTATGACCAAGTTATGAAAATTACTCCAACACAGTTATATACCTAAGCAAGGGGATATTCTCTCATGTCTAAGATAAAATAAGGTCAATTTTCTTCCTTTCCCTTCTGAATATCTTCTCCTAAACTGTCTGAAAGAGATCACCTGCTTTTTGGGCAGTGATAGTGAGGAGAACAGCCAGCTCTGATGTTGTTAGAGTTAGTGGGGGACTGTGGCTGTGCCTGAAGTGGGCCAAAGCATCCCAGAGGGGGGCCTGTAGAGGTAAGGTGCTTCCTCTAAATGTCAGTGTAAACTGGCTTTCTGGAATAAAGGCATCATAATACTTCTGAACCGACATTCACTTTTAGGAAATAAATCTCAAAGTAGAGAAACCATTTTGGTGTTTTCTCCCCCACTGCTGCAGTCTTACCTGCAGTAAGTTGCTTAAATCCACAGAGCCCGTGGGGAGTGGTGACTCCCAGCAGTTCTCAGGGAGACAGGAGTGTCTTGCATTTCCTAACCTTGTAATACATGCAGGCAAGAGAAGATACATTGTCTTGACCCTGAGATTCACCAGTCATTTGACAAAGACTCCAAATACTAATGCAGTGTGCATTTTATGTGATGAAGTGCTCCTAAATCTCCACTGACTGCTGATTCGGGTACACGAAAAATGAAGCAGCAGTAACAAGTCTGGTAGAGTACCTTATCTGGGAGTGGGGGTCCTGCACACTCAGGGCTCAGAGAAGCCATCTGGTCTCCCCCTGATCACCTGCAAATTATCTGTGCCCTAGTGGGGCACGAGACATTTGCATCGGTGCCAGCCATGCCAGGATTTTTAGACTAAAATTAAACATGAAGTAAAATGCATTTAGAGCCTTCATTAAGAGAAACAGAGGAGTTGAATATTTTCACTAATAGTTGCCAAGTACCTTGCAGACTCTACTATCTGCTCCAGGGAAGGTTTTCTCTCCTCCCTGGCAGGATTACCAATGCATCCTCTGCTGCAGCAGCGAGTGGAGCAAACAGATCTCAGAGGGCGGGTGTGGAGCTCCATGGCATGTTAGGTGTTTCAAAAATAGGTTCAAATGTTTTATTCTCTTTCTGCTCCCATTTGATGCTATTTATGTTAAGACAAATCTGGATGTATAACATTGTCATAAATAATTGAAGAGCCACAGTCCCTTAAAGTGTTTTCTGCATTGCACTCAGAACCATTTGGAATTTCAATATGAGAATTGTCAAAACGGCTGCAGTGTCCTTATTTTAGATGTGGTAGGAAGAGAGAACACTAAGCACAGTCCAGCTAGAGAAGGAAATAGAAATGCCGTCACATTAAAATGGTGCTGTCTGAGATCTGCATTGTCAAAAACACCTTAGGTACCTCCCTAAGGTAACTTAGGAAAGGAGGCCTAGACAGAGGGAAGAAGTAACTTTATATCATTAATTCATGTATGCATTTTGTGGTTCAGAATAAGAACTGCTTCCTAGGTAGCTGGTAGCAGTCCAGGGGTTGCTGTGTCGTACAGCACTCCCATCACCCCTGAGCCTCTGCAACACCTTTGGTGCAGGGCAGCAGTGTCTCAGTCCAGACTCTTCTCATCCTTCCAATTGCTGTTTGCACTGTGGTTTTACCTAGGAGCCTTGGCTGTGTGTCATGGACTCACAGTACCAAATGGTGGTAAAACTAAAATAGAGAGTTCTATTTCCAGGCTTGCAGTTTTTATATACACCAAGAGACAGTTAGGAGGAGGTGGAGAGGCAGAAGTGGGCAATGCCCAGCTGGACTAGCACCATAATTTCTGCCACAGTTTAAATGCAGTGGGAAGCTCTTGCTCCTGGGCATCTACTTGTGAAGGCTGTGAAAAGAAGATTGTGTGAGGACTCAGTGAGCTGGTTTACCCTGAGAAGGCTGACAGTGATTTCCAGCTCAGCTTGCTTACAGTAGGTGTGAAAGGTGTGGTCGCCTTGCAGAAGCAGCAAGCAGGGCACTGATGAGCCCCTTTTCTCAGACTTCGGTTCTCCCAAGGCTGTGGCCAAGAGGTGGATGTTTTTCCTCTCCTGACATCTCTGCCTCCTTCCTATCCACATTTTCCTCTGTGTTTTCTATCAAGTGTGCAGTGTAGCCCTCCCTCACAAAGCACATTCTAAATGAATTACTCGTGGTGGTCCAAGCACAACATCTTGTTGCAGCATCAAGGACTTGTCTAGCATTTTTTTTGCCTGTGTGATGGGGCTTGTGCACAAAGATTCTGCACATTTTCCCCTTTTGGACCAGAGCACAACTAAGAGCCATGGAGTAGTCTTCAGCCCCAGGAGGTACTGAGGCCACTGCAGATTTTTAAAAGACCTTCCTCCAACAAGAAGTCCTTTTTTGTGCCAAATGTTCCCTGAATTTTTTACCAAATTTGAACTTGTTTTCTCAAAGAAAATCTCTAGCCTCTTTAAATTCAGTTTGTGCTTACAAGAGAGGTGTGAAACATATTAAGCACATGAGAGAAGCTAAACCAGTGTAGGGATAGACTGTTCAAGGGAATAAAGTTCTAACTATAAATTATTTAAAACACTGAATTTGAATTTACAATGTCCCTTTAAATCATCCCCTGTATTCCATAATAGGAGGTAAGGCTTCCAGAGATATTCAGCCTGCTGCCCTGTGCTCAGCATCTCTCTTTCCTTTTCTTGCTAGCTACGTACCTGACAGCTTTCACTTCCTCTCTGATCATGCTGCAATTTAAGTTCCCTTTAGGTGGACTTTAAACACTGGAAATGTGAGTTCACAATATTCTCCAGTAAGGAAAGACCCTCTTGTGGTTTTTACAAGCATTTGATGGTTAGCCCTTTCCAGACAAATGTACATGAGCAAAGGTGTGTGCTTTATTCACTGTGTCATGTAAGACTCTCCTGCCAGCATCCTGGCTTGATTCCATACCGAGTGGAGGACTGCTGCTGTGCTCCTCATTTTTCACTTGAAAGGGGAATGTGGATACACAGAGAGTCATGTTCGCAGTGTCATCTTCCTTATCCCTGTAGTAAATTGGGCTGGCTCAGAAAAAGAGGCTATTTTTCCTTACCGAATATGAGTGTTAGGATCCAAGGCTCTGCTTGCTGCCTTGGAGAGGCTTTCAGTCTGCTACTGAAAGTGCTAAATCCTACACTTCTGCTAACTGGTTGGAGGAAGCACCATCCCCCAACTGTGTGGGTTTCAAAACTGATTTAATATATTTTTAAGTGCTTTAACACTTTCCCTTATGTGTGATGGGCAATCTCTAAGCCTGGATGTTGGACAAATTACCAATAAAAGCCACTGCTTCTGTTGAAAAGAAAACCTCATGCGGCTTCTTGTGCAGACATTGTGTTTGTAAATCACTCAGGGCACATGACCTCTTAACCGTATCTTGTTTCTATCTTGCAAAATGATGTAAAGTGATTGGACTCCATGCACTCACCACCACTCTCCCCCCTTCTCTCTGTGTGATTTTCCTTCCCCCGAGTTGCTCTGACAGAGTAAGGAGTAAGCCCAGCTTGCACCAGCCTTTTCCAGCTGAGGGGCAGCAGGTGCAGAGCGGCTTCATGCGCTCCTTGCTCCCACCAAGGGCAGGGTCGGTGATATATTCCTGTCTCCATCATGGAGAGGGACTTTGGCAGTGGGAAAAAACAAACTCTTTGCATGCCCTGGGACATCAGCGAAGTCATGGATGAAGTGGAAGAGGAGCAGTTTTGCCCGTGAGTAATAACATTTAATTTGCTAGCCGCTTTCTCTCCTGGCAGAGGATCAATCCATAGCGCTGAGAACTGCCACTGCATTACGTGGGGACAGGCTGAGGTCCCTGTGTCCCTCAGCGTGGCAGGGGTGCCTGCAGAAGCTGCCCTCCAGCCGCTCAGAGGGTGACCTGGGCAGAGGACAGCTACCAGGTGGGCAAACCCCATGCATGTGTGATGTCACAGGGGGCTAGGAAGTTTTTGGGAGCAACTGAAAGAGGAAAAAAATTCAATCTAGATGCATTTCTGAAAGAGAAGACAAGTCCAGGCTAGCTCATACGCTAAGGCATGTAATTTTTTAAATGGCAATAGGAAAGTCTGTTTCTTTCTTCTCTTAAGAGGTTAAAAGTCCTGCCCAAAATTAGAGAGCAGAGAGTACTTGTTTCTACCTAGGCACTGTGTCTTTTGCTGCTGAAGACCTGGATATGCAGCTACAAAAACTGCAGCAAAGAGGATGGGTTTGGAGAGGTGAGAGAAGGATTGGCATAAGAAAATATACGTTGACAGGATTTTAGGCTAGCATAGTGACAGTGCCAAATTTTGCTTCAGTTTTAATCTTTGATAAGATGAACAATCCTGGCTGAATTTCAGTACTAATTGAGGGTGTCTCTTTTGATCATTGTACACACACCAGACTTCAGCACAATCTTTAGAACTGCTTAACAATGCACAAAAGACATTCAGATGTCCTTCACAATCAATAGTATGGACATATAAACAATCATATTTTTTAAGTGGAAAGGATGTTTTTCGGATACAAAAGCTGTCAGGTGAAAACCTGAATCTCAGAAGACTTACAGACTTCAATTCCCTTCTGCCTAACCAGGCTTCCCTCAGTCCTTAAAGGGAGCTGGAGTACGGGACAAAGCTGTGTTGGATCCACCTGCTTCTTGATCCCTTGGTCTTTGTAGATTAAAAACGACTTAATGGGGAGGAAGTTCTAGTTTTGGGAAGAGAAGAGGAAGGGGGAAGGACTTCTGTGCATGCTTTTGGAAGGCTGTGTGTTGGCTGATGAGCTGCTGTACAATCAGCCACAGTTTTGGTCTTTCAGCCATGACTGTGTTAACTGCGCTGCAATGTTTCTGTTTCTTTCTTTCTTTAAAGGGAATGGGGAAAATTAAATCCTTTTTTCTCATCCAAGTTATTCCTCTGAGCCAAGATCATGTACTCAGGTTTGACAGATGTACTTGGACATGTGCCCCTGCCTATTTGCTAAGGCATCCTATGCTTTCCTGGTTTAGGGAACGTGGGGTATATCTTTGTCCCCCAGGAGTAAGACCATTCCAAGAGCTGTATACCAGCATTTTCTTAGGGGCTTATTACAAGCAGGTAGCCCAGACATTGCAAAGGCACTGGTCACAGCCTCCTTTCCTATCACACAGTACTGCAGGGGCAGATATATCTATATTATATATATATATACATATACACACGCATATAAGAATGTATGCAAACTTAGATCTTGGATAAATTACCCCACCAATCAGCCCCTCTGTCAAGGCTTGTGAGACAAGAGGCTTGGGAGCTGTCCTACACTCCCACTAGTGCCAGGGCTTAGGCTTTCCCATGGGCACAGGTGAGAGCTGCCATGGTTGCTGCCACCCTCCTAGTCTGAGCTTAATGCTTTGCTGGTGCACACAAAGAAAAAGCTGCATTTCTGAGATAAAAAAAAAATTACTGCCATATAGCCTGTTCTTTCATTTACCTTAGGAATCAATGGGAAAAGGAATGAGATAGCACAAACCACATGAGCTTCTAGCAAGAGTAATTACACTTCTCCTGCTGTTAGAAAGACCAAAATAAAAACCTGTAAAGGGCACCATATAAAGGAAGACAACAAATTAGGGGAGAGTAGGTACAAATCTTTATAACAGTGAAGTGTCCATTTGTTATCAACATAGTGTCTCTTTATTATTGTTATCAGTTTAGTCTCAGCTAAAATAAATCTTGAAGTATCATTTATACTTCTACATGTAGTGCTTCCACCCTCCCTCCGTAACACAACATGCAGTGTCCATTCCAGTGGCTAGTAATGGTTGAAAATAGCTGGCCATAATGAGATACACAATAAACCATTGGTACAAATGTCATTTTCTTTTGCAGTCATGTGGATACCCTACCTTAGGGGGTCAGCTCCACCGTGTGAAACAGGCATGGGAGGTGAAGCTGTAGGGGATTCAGTAAACTTTGCAAACTCATTCCACAGCTTTTCTCATGAACATTTATATCACATACTGAAATAACAACAAATAGAGTTGCTTTTGACTCCTGTTCTGCAGTGCCTACACCTTTCAGGATAAAGCATTAAGATGCTGATGGACTTTAATCTTCCACTTCATTCAGTTTCACATTCTTCTGTTTTTAAGACGGAGATAAGTATTTTTATACTAACCAATCTAACCCTCATTGTGGTCACTGTTGGTAGGATGAACTTAGGCAGTGACATGGCTTGTTCCGTCAGTTCTAGGGCAAGTATTATTCATTTAATATGTGAATAGAAACACAGCAGCTGGCTGACCTTCACAGTAGGAGGGATATGATTTGTTAGCTGTCTGTGAAACCTTTGATTCACTGAGACTCTCTCTCCACTTGCAGTGAAGCTTCCAGCAGATGTTTTTGATGGATTTCAGGGTGGTGGAACCGCTGTTTGGTGAGCAGTGGAACCAGTCTTGTGCTTTCATTCTCTGAAGATTTATGTCTTGAGGTTGAGCCACCATGCAGACACTGGTTCAGCTTGAGTGGCTGTCATTTCTCTACCTCACTTCCTCTTCCCATGAATCATGCTCAAACCAAACTCCCTTGATTCTCCTGCTATTCTGTCAAATCTCCTTGAAACTGGCCAGCCACCTCACAAGCTATTAGGAATGACACGCAGACATATAGATAGCAATACCAGATAAACATCGTAGAACACAATAGGTATGTACAGATATCTCTAAAACCGATAACTTCCAGTTTCAGCATTTTACATTGGAGGGGAAGAGTATGTTGTGTCCAGGCCAAGCCCTAAGAAGTGCTATGTACCTTCAATTCCTATTAAATTCCACATAGACTTTCAGGCTCTGACCAGAAGTTTGGATTTGGCTATGACTTCCTCCAGAACTGAGGCAGGTACTCTAATAGCTTATAATATTATAATATTATAAATTAATCTGAGGGAGAAAAAACCAGCAACTCCCCTTGCTGAGTGATTAAACACTTTAGAACTGTAGTGATCCCAGCTGTATTTTAAATGATGTTCAGACTTGCATTTGACAATAAGAATTTTCTGGAGCTTATTCAACCATTTTCTTTCTCTCTTTGGGGCAGATGCTATAAAAAGCAAAAAGAGCTTTAGTTTGCAATATTCTGTCACAAGTATGACAGACTTGTGATCATAGCTGCAGGATGAGCACCATTTTATCTGAGGAGGTAGAATGTGCTTTCCTGAGCCTCTCCAGTAATAGTCCCTCACTGATCAGCAGTAATTAGCTACTTCACAGCTAGTTTGAAGCAGAGTTTCTTGTGCAATTGTGTAAGGGCCTTGAGTTTGGGGGCAAGTGCCCAGCCATGACTGATGGGCAGCAGGAGGTGAGGAAAGAAGGTGGGAGAGAGGGGGGCTTGTGGTGCCATGGCCTGCGCCTGCCGAAGGGGCTGTGGGGCTGTTTCTGTGGTGGCAGAAGGGGTGCCTGGGGCTCAGGCAACGACTCATGAAGGAAAGAGAGACATTTTGGCTCAGCTGTGCCTGGGACAGGAGGGAAGAAGGCTGAGAGGCAGCAAGAGCATTTTATGTTTTGATGGGCGGTATGCTGCTCTGCAACTTCCGCTCATCTAAAGCTGAAGGTCACCTCAGATTCAAGCGTGCTTTGGATTTGGGTCAATACAGGAATTGTCTCATCTTTCCGCAGAGCTTTGGTGGCTACATTAACCAGCTGGGGTTTTGTCTGAGAGGCTGCATTTTGCTGCAAGCCCAGCTTGTGCCGCAGAGATATTGAGCCTAGTTTGGAAGCTGCAGGAATGAGAGTTACTCAGAACTTGTGGCATTTGGGTTCTGGTACCCCAGCTAGTGTGCTGATGCCCACTTCAATCCCATGCAATAATATTTTCTTTTTAAAGAAGAAGAGACTTCTTGTGATTTTGTTGAGGCAGGCAGGGTGCAGTGGGAAGATGGCAGAAACGGGACCTGACATCCTTTCCTATGGTCAGGCAGACTGCTATGGTGTTTAGGACTGAAATGAAATGGAGAAGGGGCAGCAGCTCTAAGGCTGCAAACTTTCATTGTTTAAAATCACTTTGATAGCATAGACAATTCTACACAAAACCTGGACATGTGGCACATGCCCAATTCATGACTTAATATTTTTTACTGAGTTTGCTATTATTAGCTTTTCCAAAAATAAAGGCCTGAGAGGGTCCTGGTAGCCTCTATTCCAAATGTGTATGAGCAAGAGATTATTTTACTCCTTTAACTGGAGAAAAATTCTAATTAATTTTACTTGTCAATGAACTGTTAATTCAGAATCCACTAAGAAGCTTTTGATTAACTAAAATTTGTCCTTTTATTAAACAAATTAGAGCCATTTAAGAAGCACATGAGATATCTGTAAAGCCACTATTAGAAGTAACTTACTGATGATTTTACAATAAGAAGTCAATTTGCCAGGAAGAGGAGACTGTTTTAGTTTCAGTGGGACTGGGCATACTCAGAGGTGTAGCTCCACATCCCAAAGTACAGTGAAGATAAGCAGCTGTACTGCTCAGGATGTTCCTAATTGTTTGTTTCCTGTTTGAAAAATCTGCTTCTTGTATGTTAACACTCAGAAACGTTGAAATATGAGTTAAGAGTAAATAAGCTGAACTGCATTTAGTCACTTCACCAGCGCTCTCAATAAGAGTTGACCTTAACTCAATTAAGCAGAAATTATTTTCAAAGTGATATAAACTAAGTGGTGCAGTAGAGGCTATTAGGTTGCAAATTATTATGTATGAGGGATCTGCAGTAATTGTCAGTGCTTCTTAATATATAGCAAAAGTGAAGTCATTGAAGCCAGAGTGGTGGTAGGGCAGAGAGCACACACAGATGCTTATGTGGGAGCTGGCATGCAATAACGTGTTACCTCAAAACTTGTAGCCCAAGCACTAAATTACTCTGAGACTTTTAAAAGTATATATAAGGGTATCTGCAGGAGACTGATGAAGTTTATCTGCACTGCCTTAAAAATGGGTTGGGATCAACTCTGATGACCCCTGTGCATCAGCAGGCTATGGGATGGGAGCGGGGTTCTGGAAGCAGCCAAGGAACAGCTGAAACCAGTTCTACCAGTTGTCTTAGGGAAGTGGTGAGGTCCAAGGGATTCAGGTCTCCCTTGGGAAGGCAATCGCAGATGTGACTGAGCAGGGAATGCCCCCTGGATGAAGAAAAGGCACAAAAAGTGCCTCTACCATTGAACTTGTTGGTGTGAGGGAGCCAGGGACTGCCAGCACTGGTGCAAGCTGGGAGCTCATAACACCTGTCAGGGTGCAAACCCCAACATCACCCAAATCAGGCTCCAAATATCTCTATTTTGCATCTCATTGCAGTAGAAGGTGCCACCATGTCCAGCTCCAGATCTAATCTTCCAGTGCAGCTTTAACTCATGTATTACATTTTCTGTGAGCAACACAAAGGGCCTGGAAAACTTGTCTGAATCTCCCACTCTCTCCTTTGTACACTTCCTACTTTTCCTGTCTCATTTGGCATTTCTGTGCTTTCTCATAATGAGCATTCACAGAACAACAATAAAGAGGAAATTTGGTGAAGAATAAAGGTAAATTTATTAAGTCTAGCAAGTGGGGACAAAGATGATGTGTGCTGCATCCATAATTTTGCCAGTAACACTGTGACAGAAATAGCAGTTTAGGGTTTGTATTCGATTTATGCATCTGCATTTCTTCTCTGCTGCTTTGCAATCAGACTAACAGCCACTGCAGAGACCATCAGTGGCAGCGATTACATTACGACCTTTTAAAGCTTACTTTCAGAGTAAAGATTTTTATCCCATATTACCAATAATTGCTGACTGAGTTTAATACAATCCTCCCAGTGCACTGAAACTGCAGGGTTTGTGATTTCCATGATTTAATAGATCAAGTGTCATGGCTGTGGGGGAGACAAAATGTTGTAACAAGATCTCTGCCATTTGGTGATTTCAAATTTCCTACCAAGAGGCTCTGTATTTGCTGTATGACTCTGCTGCCCCAATCTTGCAAACCACATCACCCTGCTGTAGAGTACAGCAATGTAAGGGGTGTAGCCAGGGACAAACTTCAAGAGTTTGTCAAAGCTTTGTGATAGCGAGACTCCTGTTTAGTTTTATCATCAACCAATCCACAGGAGCAGAAAGAAAAAAGGTGGTTCCCATGCTTCAGCCCACCATGGCATGCCCATCCCTGGCAGCTGTTTCCTGCATGTGGCCCAACAGATGTTTCATGTGACACCTGTAAAAGCCAAGGCACAGGGATCTGTGTCTCTGTGTAAAAATGGTTTTTTGAATATCTTGGTCATTCATGTGCCTGACTTCAGTCTCATGTAAGTGTGTTAGTTTGGACTGGAGACATATGTGTATGCCAGACAAAATCTGCCAGGCACAAAATAAAAGCACAATCAGGTCACCAGCTCAGTATAAACCAAGCAATTCCAGCACAGCATTTTGGAACAGTCTAGAGGGACTGAATTGAGATGTAGACTGTGTCTTACATATTTCTTGCTGCTTATTATAAGGTCCACTATCATTAATAGAGTCCTAATAAACAATTTGCTTATAAACAATGAATGATGCACAGCAATTGCTAGATCATTTTCCCTGGAGGAATCCTGCTAAACTGAAAACACTTGGCAAGGCAGGCCTCATACAGTTCTTGGGACATTTTGTGGCTACTGAACCAGAGCAGTAGACACTTTGGCTCCTTCAGCAGTGTGCTTCTTCCAGGGCTGCAGCTTACAGAGCCTGTCTTCCAACACATATGCACATACACACACGTGTGTGCACACGTACCCACGACCATTCTCCTGCCCAAGCCAGTTCTCCTTTCAGGACAGAGCAAAACTGCATTATGGTGGAGTGGTCATTCCTGGTGCATATGCCAGGTGCAGGCTCACTTTGCTATTGCCATGTGCTAAACTCAAACAGGGTACAAAAGCCCTCTGCAGCCAGGGGCAGCCAAACCCACCTGGAAAAGGTGTTATGGTTATGCTCATACTATCAGAAACTGCGATGAACCAAGTTGTGTGAATTACAAAACAGACCTTCAGGGAAGACTAAGAATGATCCCCATGATTTTGAAATTGAGGTCAAATTAGGAAAAGTTGGTTTTGTTAGTTTAGCTTTTGCTCCTCTGAATGCAGGTCAAGATCGGCTGACTGGGAATGACTGATTTGCAAAGTCAGTGCAGGGTGGCTTTTAGTGTTCAGTGCAACAAAAGCTGCTCTCAACCTTCATGCTGCTGCTTATCTTTTGGATAAGGATCTCCGTGCTTACCTTATGGCAGATGGAGATTTGTTTCCCCCATGAAGCAAGTAGCAAACCAAACCCGTGCCAGCACTACCACCTCTAGAAGCCTCTTGGAGATGTGCTTTTACACCTACTTAGTTCTTGGTATTGGTTGAGGGGACAGCTGATGCATTGCCAAACATGCCAGTGGTTTACGGAGTGAGAACATATTCACTGGGTTCTGGATGAGACTCCTGAGCTGAATCATGTGTTCACTAATAGTAACAACTCCTCTTCACTGTAATTCCTGCTTTTGGCATCAGGGCAATGGCTCTGTATCAACAACCTGAAAGAGAAAGCCTTTACAGCCCATTCCTTATTGGTTTGTCAAACTAACCAGATTCTACAAATGAAATTAATACCCCCTACAGTGTAATTTCCTCATTAAACAGAGAACAAATATTTCCCCAAACCTCCTCTTTATAGAATCCTGTATAAACAAGCTGAGAAGGCTCATCTCCTAGATTTTTTATTACAAGAAACTTTTATCATTTTCTGAAACACTGAAATTGAGATCTGACTCTAGATATAACAACTTTAATGCTTTTATTAAACAGCTCTGACATCCATCGTTTCCATGTATTGTCTAAAAGAGCATTAACTACATGCACGGGAGTTATGAAACTAGTCAGCTAACATTCGAAGCAAACATTTTAGCAGCACGCCCCCACAGTTTTCAGAGGCTGAACTTTTGTTTCAGCTGTGATGTTATACAATCCTATTTCCATGGCAAACTTACAGATACAAGCTTGTCAAAATTCATGGTTTATTTAGCAAAACTGTTGAGGCACATATGTGCCATATGCATTCTCCCATTCTTCACAGATATGCTTTTTAAAACAGCAATTTCCTGCTGCAATTAAGTCTGTTGCTCGGACTTCAATAGATGCGTGTGGCATTAAAAGGGAATCTGGTTTGGATTCCTATCGCTAAAAGGAGCACTGGTCAAAAAACCCCATATGTCTTTCTACTGTTCCATCTCCTGCCTATAACAGATCCTTAAACATCCTGTTTTATTTGATTTTTATCAGTATTTATCCTGCATTCAGAAGGCACTCTTTCCTTGAAGAAAACTGTACTTGCACACACCTTAATATCAGATATTTTGGACACTCTCTACCCATGAATCTCAAAGATCAATGGCTGTTATCTGTTGTGGCATCTTCTTCATGCAACCCAGGATAAATACACAGGTGGTCTGAGGACAAAGCAAAGGAGGTGCTCCTTCCACCACAGAGGTGGGTCAGGCAGGCAGCCAGAGGCAGGATTTTGTGACCCCTCACCTTCCCCTGCAGACAGAAGTGACACCCCCATGCTATGTCTGGAGCAATGTAAAACAGCAACACACAATGGAAATTGAATGCTCAGGCCTTGACTTTCAGTTGAGTAGAATCTAAAAATCTGGTCAAAACATAAAAGACTTCATGGGGCACTATTTTTTCTTTTTCAACTATATATAAAGTTTGAAAATACTTTCAGTGTGAACAAAATTCCCCCTTCTGCCTTTGTGTCCCTCCTGTGTCCTTTTCCTTATTCCCAACCATCACCTCTATCTCCTGGCTCTGTGGTCTGGTCACAGTCTCTGCACCCAGCTAGGATGCATCCCTCCCAATCCCCAGTGCCCCAGTTCACTCACACTTTTGCTCCCAGTTGTCTCCGTGTTGTCTCCCTCACCACCTTGTGCCTTGCCTTCTCCCATTCTGTTGCCCCGGTTTCTGACCTAGTATCAGCCACCCCTCCTCTCACCTTGTTACCTCCACCCCTCTTTCTGCCAGGGTCTTCACACTCTTCACTATTAATTATAATCATAACCATTCCTGGGCTCCAGGCTTAAATGTGTCTTGTTTCCCTTGCACATGGTGCCCTGAGACAAGGTGATAGTTGCCAAAATAGGGTAAATATAGGCAAAGTTCCCTACTTCCCATCCTAGAGCCTGTATCCATGACACTGGGTAACACTGTGCCACCGAGTCCCAGAAGGTGTCCTTCACACATGTACTGGGGTTTAGCTGCCTAGAAAGACAGCAGTGAGCCAGTGCAAATGGAAACCAGGCTCTAACATGAGAAACCACATTCTTGTAAAGGATGATGTAAGGCTGCTTATTTGGAGATTATCAGACCTGTCTGTAACAAGGAAACCCAAGTAACAAACCAGAAAAAACACAGGCATAAAACTAAGGAGTTCCAGGTTTAATTTTCCTTACTCTGATCTCTAAGATGACATAATCTCAGCTGATTGTGTAAAACATAATTGCTTGGTGACCCCTTTCTCCCTTTGCTGGTTACTCCTCCACCCCCAACATGGATGCAGTGCCTGCTATCAAGCCATGACTTTGAGCCAGCTCAAAGCACAGCCACAACAGAGCCAAAAAAATTTTCAGTGCTTGAAGAAGAGAAGCAAAATCCCTTCCCTGTACTTGTCCATGGGAGGCAGCTTTGCACAGTGGCAGAGATGTTTGTATTGGGATTGGAAGGGGACAGAAGAGTAACTTGAAGAGGAGGCTGTGCTTGGCTCTGCATGAGGAATCATTGGCCAGAGCTGGGGGAGGGCAGAAGGGAGCTTGCAGAGGCATGCACAGGTCACTTTTATTTTTTACCTACCAAATAACCCTCCCTAGCACAGCTTTCCCCTTCCCCATTCTAGCTTATTCAGTTGCCTCTTACAGGTGCCAGACTGCCTTTCTTCATAAGAAGTCCTTCTCTCTACAAGCAACACTCAGCTCTCCAGCTTCCCAGTTTTGCCATGTGAGGGACACCTGGGATAGTGTAGGAGAAGGAGAGGGGCTGGCAAGGAAACCCTGGCCAACTTGACTTTGATTATTTTTTTAAATAACAAATACTAACTAGCTATGGTGATGGTGTGCAGAAGGCTGTGGCTGGAGGGAAGCCCCAGAGGGAGCATTTGAAGCCCTGTTAGATCAGTCCATATCATTCTATACAAACACCTTGCCATGTGTTGTAGTCATGCTTGACCTTTAGTACCACCAGGCTACTGAGTACCACCAGAGTACTGAGCTTAGACTGCTGGACTAGGAAGTGGGAGAGCAGATGCTTAATTTGCTGAACTGATATACAGGAAAATGGAGATCCCTACCTGAATTAGATTGTGGCTTTTTGCTGTACCACAGGTAATGATCACAGTATGATATATTTTAAAGTAGGGAGTTTTAGAATCAGCAGTTCTCTCTGTAGTATCTTTGAACCTTCCACATGCCATCAGTAGCTATATACATAGCAACCTTCAAGCAACCTTAGTTTAGTGTCCTTTCCAAGGCTTAAAGTATTTTTTTCTGGTTTATTTGTTTTGCTTTGTTTTTGGAGAGAGGGGATAGAAGAAAAGGAACCAAATGTTAGTGAGATCATGTGAAAGTGAAAGAAATATGCAGTTGTGAGGGTTGCCTGTGGCAGAAAGGCTCCCTCAAAAGGCAAGCTGTTAGAGAATTTCAGTAATTTACCTGTTCTGTGAGGTTGTTAAATAACCAAATCCTTCAGGTGAAATTGCTCTGTCCCCACTCTTGTCTGTACCCTGGTACAAATAGATATAGCTGTTGTGGTAGTAGGTAGTTGAAGTTTCTTATTTGACACAGCTGAAGCTTGATGCACTTACTAGTAACAAATATTCAAGGATGAGCAGAAGTGAATCTGGATAGAAGCCAAGTGAAGTTCCTTAGTTTGTCCCAGAATAAATCAAAGGGTCTTCTTTTATGGCTGTCAGAGATTCAGAACTCGACCTATCCTTCCAGTGAAATGAACACTATTGTTTCATAGATTTCCCCTTGCTCTAAAAGGAATGACAGCAACATCGAGGACACACAGTCACTAACAATAGTCCCATTATCCCATCATGGCCCTCTAGGGGAACAGGCACATTTATTATTTCGTTTCTGCCTGCACCAGCACCCTCATATTTTATTATCCACCCTTGTTTCTAGGAGTGCTGTGTCACCTATGGAAGCATACAGCTCAAAAAAGGCTTTATCTCTCTGGTTAGATTTCCTGCATTGTCTGACTAGTTTTAGATGTCCATAAACTTAAAACTCCATTAACACATAACAAGGCTTAGGCAATCTGCTTGAATTATTCATACAAAATACTGTCTAATTCCTTTTTGAATTGATTTAATTTATTCCTCCCCTTGCTAAATGTAGAAAAAATATATGTTTTCTAAAACCACTATTATTAAGTAGCTCAGGCTATTCCCTCTGCTTGTGATTGCCTGAACATCTGACTTTTTTCCTTGGGAATTAGTAATAAGTTACATGCACTTGGCCCAAGTCTTCACTGCTCTGCCCTACACAAAGGACAAAAAGCTACATGTAGAGATAATGGCCTTATTCCCTGTTGTTTTAAGCATATGTGTGATTCCAGTCCCTGGAAGCATGCTCCCAATTTGTGAGCAATCTGTTCATCCCTTCTTTCAAATACAGTACTTTTCTTCCAATGCCAAAATTTGAAATAACAGTTCTGTCTCCTCTACCTCTTCGTCTTTTGTGCGTATAGCCACCTATGCAATTATGCATTAACAAAACTCACTTTCCAGATAATGCATTGTTCTTCCTCACCTGAACTGCAATTTCCTTCATTCCTGTCACATGGAGAGTAACTGGAAATACCTGCATAAGTATTAGCCTGAAACATGGACATGTTTTAATGGTCCTTTTTCATGTCAAAGTTGTTGTGAGTGACCAACTTCCTCTACTGCAGCAACTGGCAAATTTACAAGAGCATTATATCAGATTTTTAATTTCTTTACCAAAAGTGCCCTTATACCTTACAGGTCATCAAAACATCAGCAACCACTTCATTAGTCATAAAAAACTTCCCTCCTTGAAGTGCTTACCGTGTACAGACCTGAGATCAGGACAGAGAACTGTGGCACAGAAACAGTCATGGAGGAAATCTGAGATGTGAAGCCGGATTTGTTGCATGACTAAATTCATGCTAAATAATAACTGAATACATGCTGAAATGAAAGGAGTTTTCCCGAACAAGAAATATTTACCTTATTCCATTTCTTCCTTTTTCAAAGCAGCCATTTATTCGTGTTACACACGAGTCTGTAGGCAAAGTAACTAAAACAAAATGACAAAATCATTGAAAGAACATGCTTGCATTTACAAAATACTGTAAGTAAAAGTACCAGGATGCTGAATCAAATACAGATAACTGAGTTGATAGTTACTGACAGTTACCATGGGTATCTTTTTATATAGTTATATTTAACGAGTATATATCCAACAATAATTTACATCACTCTTAAAATAAAAGGTAAAAGTAACTATTGCTATATAAGAAGTAGGTATCATGAGTGAGTCCTCTCCAGTACTGCTGAATGTGTAAACATATGTGGTGATCAGTTCAATACTGCCATACCCATGTACACCTGCAAACAAGAAGCTTAAGATTTGTGGATGTTTATTGTATGATTTCAGCAGAAATGTTTGCTTGATGGTCTTTTGTTTTAATAAATAAACCAACTTTCTTTTGTAGGGCATTTTTGGCATTTTTTTTCCTCCACAGCTTGAAAATTTCTTTTCCCATAAAGTGTTTTAAGAAAGTGGTTAAAATGGGTTTCCTTTGGCTGCTATGGATACAAAAAATGCTTAAGTGCCTCTTAGGAATTTTTTATGTTCTTTGTGGCAAGAAAGTCAGAGGAAGGAGTTAAAAAACAGAAGTGCCATAAGCAGAAATAGATTTTACAGTCCTTCTACTGGAACAGAGTATCATCCCAGTGGAAGTCATTAGACATTTTTCCTCCATATATAATGAAGGACTGCAGTGACTCATTCCTGAGTTGTAAATGAATTTTTAAAACCTTTCAGAGCTGTGGTCAGGGACATAATGAAAACCAACAGCTCAGGATATTATTCCAATCCGTAATTTCTTAGCAAGGAGATGATACAGGTCAACTGCTGAGTAAACCCTGTTTATGGACATTGAACTTCAGGTCAAGTGTATTGCTAGGAAATTTAAGTGCTGATGAATGAAAATCAAAAGCTGTTATGACCAATTATACCTGTATAAAGCTAAACATGTATTTTTGCTTTTGCTGTTTTAAAATATTAGTGACCAGAAATAATCAGAGACAAATCAACAAAATAATTTCTACAAATTTCTCACCAGAGTACTTTCTATCTCTCTTTTTGTCTCATGTCTGTGGGATGGAAAATGACATCACGTCAGTCTTTCTCACATAATTACATAATTGCTTTGCTAGAAGTGGGAAATCTTGTTTCAAGACTATTGTAAAACATTGTCCTTTCTAGCCTGTCCTCACTTAGCCTCCATTTTTCAAAGTAACTGTTTTTTTCTAGTGTGATTTATCTCTTTTTCCATTATCTGGCCTAGTAACCTGGAGAACAGTGGGCAGAGGACTGCATGTTGGCCAAAGCATGGCATCCCTTTCCCCATATCCTGTTGTAACCTGATTTTTTTGGTGTGTGCCACAGGGTGTGTCTTATGTATCTCACCAGTAGACTGAAAGGTAGGTATCACTGCCAAGAGTCAAATATCTGGTCAGGCTGGAAGTGGCACAGAGGATTCACAGGAAAATGATATTTTTACTTTTTTCTGTGTGTACTAGTTTGAAAACAAAGCAGTGGGAGATCACAAGTCAGAATTATAAATTAATAGGAAAATTAAAAATAAATGCAATAGTACAAGAACACTGACAGAGTCAGGATACAACCTAACACCCTGTTAGTCAGGGTGGTGGTAGCAGCCCAGATGAAGTGGTCCTGTTGAAGCACTGATCCTGTAGAAAGTTCTGGGTTTTCACCTGAAGGGCCAGTGGTAGCTCTTATCCTCTGGGAATACAATAGGTAGGGCTGACTGTGCTGTTCCAAACCCCAGATTATATCCAGGTGGGACTGCTCGGCTCCTCGCCCTGGGCACAGCATCTCACAGTGGGATGATGTAAGTCTATGAGTCATGGGATGGGTCCTTGATAGCCCATTAAACAGAGATAGCCCCCTGAGGGAGTCATCAGAGGTGAGTCATGGTAGGAGATAAAGAACACTGCCCCACCTGCTTTAACAGCTTGTGAAGATGATAATAGAATACATGCTTCTGGTTACATCTTACATTTTAACCTAGGACAGTGTGGCTCTTTGAAAATTACTTCAGTGTTATGTGCCTCAATTTTTGCAAACAAATTGATTTTGCAACAAAACCTGTAGGAAGCACATGGTTACTCATCTCAAAGGACTGCTAAAACTTAGTTTATCAATAGCTGTAAAGCACTATGTACTCCCAGATAGAAATTTAACATATTTTAGAAGATTAAATTTAATACTTTTGAAATCCTTCAGAGGTTTTAAAACCTCTTTTCCATCCACTCGGAACATCAACTACAACCTATACAAAACAGTCCCTAAAATATCCCCCAGTCTTTTCATGAAAGCCATGGCAAGTCCAAGCACCTTTGTTCAGTACTGTGTTTGGGAAATATTCAGAGTGAAATCCTATCCCTGCCAAAGTGAGTGGCTAGGGTTTTGTTTCCAATCTAGATTTAGAGTCTCCAGACAATAAAATGCTGCTTATGTCCTTTGGAATAATATTCCAATGGCTTATTACCCTTACAGCTAAAGGTCTTGAGAGATGGCATTTCCCAAAGGAGTCTACCCATCCTTAGATTTGATTTGAACTATGTCTTCTGCCTTTTAATTGAATATTAAATATATTCAGAAATGCATTTAATAACATCTTGTGGCTGCTGGCTTTTTCAAAAACAATAACGTAACTATTTTCTAATAATCTGAAAGCATATTGCCTTTCCAAACATCTTGATTTATACACAGGAAAGAGCTCAGGCAATGGAAAAAAAAGAACATTCTCATTCAGAGAACTATTAAAGTGTTTTTCAACGGCTGATACTGAGAAAGTAGAGGCAGTGGAAAAATGAAAAAAGAGTTTATTAGGGGATATATATCCCTTCTGTACAATATAATTCTTGAGCAGAAGAAAGTACATAGCAAGTGTTGCACTCTTATTAAAAGAAAATGAAGTCTGGATGCATGGTTTCACATTCAATAAGATAACACTAGTATTAGGTCAGCAAGCACTATAGGAATATAATTTTATTCCCTTTCATACGACTAGATTGCAATTTCAGCTACAGGCATGTGGAGACAAGGGAAGGAAAGAAATCTTACAACTTCAGACATTATCACTTTGATCTCCTCAAATGATCCTGGATTTTAATGACAATAGGTGATCGAAGTTACAGTGTTTTAGTTAAATGCCTGGGTTATTACACTGTGAGAATTCCAGTCAGCCATAGCTGCATTGCTGCTGTGAGCAAAGTTGCAGTGAATTTCTTTCTCCATTCACAACCTGAACTAGAGCAACTTATATCTCCATGCTGTAGAACTGAGGTCACAACAATAATGTGGCACTGAAATTTTCTTTAAACCATAGAAATTTTATCCCAGCCAGCCTGAGGACTAGATCAGATCTTCAGGGGATGGTTCTGTTGCACCTGTGGTGTATGATCCACATCTTCCCATCTGTTCTGAGTTCAGATCCTTAGAGAAATGGAAAGGGAATGAAACCCGTAGTGTTTACATTGTTCAGGTGGACACTGCCTAGAGTAAACTCCTTGTTAATAACACAGCCTGCAAAAGGGACACTAAGAAATGAGGCTGGCAGCTAGTGAAAAAAGGTCAAGTCTTGCAGCCTGCCTTCTGTCCAGAAGAACCATATACAGGATAGACAGTTCATGCTCATGAGGAGAAGGAAGCTCGTGGCAATGCAGAAAGGAGGTCATTCACGCTGCCAAGAGGTAGTCTCAACAGGAGGGCTCATCCACTCTCTCCTCTCTGCTTGCATCCCTGAGGTGTTCTCAGGCCAAACTCTCAAAGTTGTGTTTTATAGCTCAGTACATTTGTTCAAGTTGGTATGGCTTCATGTTTAATGATTTCCATTTAATGGAAGTCAGGAAATGTTAAATGTCTGGTTACAGTGCTGTACCCGTGCCTCTTAAGCAATGAAAGAAGCATGGACAATTTGGTTCAGCAAATTCTAAAACATGCTGGATCCACATGGATTTTACTGGTATATTTTAAATCATTCAACAGAAAATGCAGTTTTCCTGTCTAAATGCATGTCTCAGCCCCTTTGAATCCAGTAGCAGGTCTCAAGAAAGTTTTGCTGATGTGATTTCAAAGGTGAGCGTGACTCTACCTCCTGCCCCAATTATCAGCCAGTTTCTTTAATAATTAAAAATCCTTGCTAAAATCCTTGCTAAAATCCAGACCTTAGAGATTAATAAAATGATCCTTTATAGCCTTTCCAAGTTAGGCTGATTAAACACAGCACAGACAACCTGAGAAACTTCAGTAACGTTATTCATTTAGCTGACAGAGTTACCTCCCCTGCTGACGCACTCCCAATTAATGCCAAGAAAGGCATCTGATCCGGTGGAAGGGGACCGCTTGTTCCGTGCTCTCTATTACCTTGGATTTGGTCCCAATTTAATGATAACATCACTATGTTTTTCTTGAGAATCGTAATTATTTTATGGAAGTGGGTAGCATTCTGTCCAGCTCAGAAGCCTGCCCAGGAGGACAGCAGACCCCAAGCCTGGACTGCAGCAGGTGTTTTGGAGGGAAGCATTCCTTAGCTCCCCCAAAAGCACCTGAGGAAAGGCTTGTTTGGCGTGGCAGTGGGTGATTAATTTATACCCTGCAGCACAAAGATACCAGAGCTGAAGCACTTTATAATTACAACTGATGGTCCTACTTTTTCTGTACATCAGATTTCCAGACCTAGGCTCTGCTGCAACCAAGCAGAGCCAGCTTAACTTAACTCTGCCTGGAAGCAGCTCCGATTAAACTGATGCAACTGTATGCATGATGGTGGATTTAAAATTAGTTTCTTGTTACGCTGCTGTTTATGAATGCCAGCTGAGTCACTGCAGGCTGAATTTAAACCAGTTTACCAGAGTTCGTACCCAAAATTAGTGGGATTTAACCAAATTAGTTTAAAACTTAGCTGCAGGAGTGGCACTGGCTGAGCAAGTTGTGCTGCAAGGCTGCCAGGGAGGAGGACCATGCTGAAGGACAGGGAATGCTCTGGCCACAGCCCAGCTGCCTGTTGCCTCTGACATATCCTCAGGGGTGGAGGTGACATGGGTGATGGCTGTGCCTGTCCCTGGGAGGAGGAGGAGAGCAGGAGGTCTGATCCCAGGAGGAGCTGAAGAAATAGAATCATAGAAACATTTAGGTTGGAGAAGACCTCTAAGGTCATCGAGTCCAACTGCTAACCCTGCACTGCCAAGTTCACCAAGAAACCATGTCCTTAAGTGCGACATCCACATGTCTTTTAAGTACCTTCAGGGATAGAGACTCTCACTGGAGTCCCGCCAGTCAGCACCAGCTGGGAACTTGTCCCAACGCAGAGCTAAGATATTATTCCCCTTGCCCAAACACCAACATAAGACCAGCAGATAAGAGCTGGATCTCTTGGACTATTTCAGACAATTTTTCCAACCAAACCTTAGTGACTCTGCTTTCAGGATCCAGCCCAAACTGGAGAAGAGAGAGATATTATCTAACCATGAAAGATTTGACAATTTCCAGAATATAAGAATATATAAAATGATGCCATGCAGAATGAAGTTTGGTTGTTTAAAGTATGCTCTTTCAATGCTGGAGGCTTTGTGTAAGATCTCATAAGGAGAGGCTGAGAGGCCCCTCCCAAGCCCCGAGCAGAGAGGAGAGTTGAGGTGGATGTTGTGGGGCTCACGAGGTCTCCCATGGGAGGTAAAATTGGAGGTTTCCAGCTCCTGGAAAAGGCACGGGGCTGTGCCTCCATCCACAGGCCTGCAAGGAGTGTGAGTGCCCCGTGGCAGGTGGGAACACAAAGCTGTGCCCAGGGAGGTATTCCAGACTCATGGCAGCACCAGGAGGAGGCTCTGAGGCATGGCAGAGGGAGATCCCCCTTCCCACAGGGACAGAGGCCCCTGTCTCCCAGCCTGGCCTGCTGATGGGGGCTTGGGCAGATCCTGGGACTAACTGCTGCACACAGGCACCTTTGCCAAGGCCAGAAGAGGTCCTGGTGCTTCTCTCCTGGATCCTGCTACTTTGGGGAAGGGGCTTTAACTATCTGCACAGCTGTTGTCAGCAAGAGATTTGGCTTTTACAATCATAGGCCCACTCAAGAATTGAGTATGGCCTGGGGGCACCTGAAAGACACCTCACTCTACCTACAAGGAGGAGATGGACTCAGGTTCCTCACAGCAGTGCAGGGGCGAGGACAAGAGGCATCAGGTATAAGTTGAAATGAGAGTTTCAGGCTGTGTATAAACAGAAACTGTCTTCCCATGAGGGAGGCAGTGGAACAGGTCACCTTGAATGTCTGTGCCATCTCCATCCTCAGAGGGATTTCAAGCTTCAGGTGGTCCAAGCCATGAGCAGCCCGGTCTGGCTCCAGCACTAGCCCTGCTTTGGGCTAGGAGGAGGACTGGAGACCTCCTGAGGTACCTCCCAGCCTGAATTACACCATCATCCTATGATAACCAATAAGTGTTTTTAAACCAAGACAACTTTGCATGTACAGCACGTTACACTTGGCCCTTAGCCTCAATAAGGTCTTGTGGCAGCAAATTCTATAAATTATAATCAGTTAATCATCATTTCATTCAGCGTTATTTTCATCCTGACTTTGATTTAAGGAAGCAAGAAATTTTCATTTTTGCAATCCATGCACTTGAGGCAAACTTTCCAACATACATGCTTAAGTGAGTAATCTCTTTCCAACAGTGCTGAGATCTCATCAGCTGTCTCTTGATGGGAAATTATTGCCAACTGAGCACTTTGGGAAACTTGATCCTTTGTTTACCAGCCCACATAAGACTTTTGGACCCTAATTTTTAGTACATCTTCTGAAGTGTCTCTGCCACAGTAGCTTCTATGTGTTCTGAAAAGGTAAATTCTGTCCTTACAAAAAAGGTGCATTATTATCATAGAATCATAGAATATGCTGAGTTGAAAGGGACCCACAAGGACCATCAAGTCCTGGCCCTGCACAGGACAATGCCAAGAGTCCCACATGTCTCTGAGAGCGTTGTCCAAGTGTTTATTGAGCTCTGTCAGGATGGTGCTGTGACCACCTCACTGGGGAGCCTGTTCCAGTGCCCAGCCACCATATCTGTGTTATCATCCTCCCAAGATCAAAGAGAGTGGCTGACCCATCAGAAGTCTCACAATAAGTGAAAATCAATACTTCAAACATAACCACCCATCTGTTAGTCATAGATTTCATTAGCAGAGGAGCAAGATCGACCACCCTTATCCAATTAGGTGTAGGTTTTGCTAAAATATAAGGGAGTATATATTAAATATGAGCCTTACTATGTTTATCTAAAGTATCAAATTTTGTGTATGTTCTATTTTTAGTCATATCTGTAAAAGAAAAGACCTTTTTTGTTTCCAACTTTTATTTATATGTCTGTTTTCTTCTCTTTTTGCAGTAAATTAGTCACTAATTTAATCATCTCTAAGATCCATATGCTCGCCCACACCATTCCTCATATGAGTACAATGAGATAAAGATTCTTATTTGCTGCACTGGGGTATAATTAAACTTTCTAAATTTCAATTATTTCAATTTCTTACCATGAGCAATCACATGGCCTCCTGCAATACATGGAGATAATGTTTTCATTTTAAATGTTGCAGAATTTTCTACACTCATCTTTTAATTTAGCTTCCAGTCTTTGATAACATTATTTACTTACATCAAATCAGTAATGCACTCCACTGAAATGGTTTCTTTTGTTTTGGTTTGGGTTTTTCTCCCTCCTATGGCCATATTGGCAAGTTTCACAACTGAGCAGTATGACAAATACCATATGTTCACCTTCAGGCCACTACGTTATTTGCTGGTAACTGCAATTCCTGCTGCTGTAGTTGCTGTGTGAAATTAAGAGTGACTATGACGCTTTCCTTCTATTACCTTAAGTCATCTTATGTGTCTAGGCAACTTTCTAGAGTCACTGCTCCATGAAATGGATTGAAATATGTGTAGATTCACATTTCACATTGGTAAAACACAAGCAACATTTGAATTCTGAGCAGAAATGAAAAACAATCTAATTGGAAAGTTGCCTGCAAAAAATTCAATAGTTTTCTGCCTTTATTCATTTATTTCAGCCTGTATTGCTTATGAATCTAATGAAATGCTAGGTTAGAGCTCCATTTCAGTATGAAATGACTCAAGGGAATAGAGTAAATGTCCAACTTCATGAACAATATATGACAAATCTGTAGAGCAAGTCCTTTGATTAGTTCATCTAGCGGCTTATAACTTTGCTTTTGAATAAACAGAGATTGTCAGACTTGAGGTAGCAGGAGAGTTTGCTGTGAATATTCATGCAAACACGCCTGTCCTAAGTCTTTCACAGTTTAATGGAGCTATTCCTCTGCCTTGTTTAGATTAATTGACTTTTTTAATGAGGTTTTGTTCATTTTTGTTTAAAGTTTCTAAGAAAGAAGGCACAGAAGAACAACTAACCAAATTGTCATTCCCTGAAGACCAAACCAGCTGTCAATAGGAACTAAGAGTTCAATAGAAAGGCAGGATTGAGCCTTATATTTCCTAGTCTTTTTTTGAGTCCTGCTTCCCACAGGACCACAGAAGAAGGGCTGACTAAGTAAGAGATTTCAGTTCTCTTGCTATGTTTAATCTTCTAACAAGTGGTGCCGTCCACCCAGATCAAACTTTTCTTTACTCACTTCTAGGCTAGCTCTGGGCCAAAGGGTTTCATTCCTTGCTCCACTGCCTCTAAAGAAACTCCTGCTGGTCTTTCTCCATCCAGAACACCAGCTTCCTCTTCTCCTCTGATTGCAGAAATCCTCCTTAGTGCTTTGGGCTGACTCTTCCTCCTTATGCTTACATCCTTCACCAGCTGCAGCTGCTCACCTGTGGACATGAAGCAGATCTCTAGTTGGCAGCTGCACTGGAAGTTTGTGAAACTTTATTAGACACACAGTCTCCCAAGTCAGCAACAGTGCTAATGCTGTAAGGTGAAGAAAGGCAGGGAAAAAAGACATCCAATTCCAAGTTAGCAAAAGTGTTATTGCCTTAAGAAAATCACTGGCAGGTTTAGTGTGGGATCTTGCCAGGACTTTGCAGGAGCAAGGGGAGAGAGCTAAAGATACATAGTTGGATGTAATCTGTATGCTTAAACAGTAATAAATAGTTCAGTCTGCAGTCATAAGGAGGATTCACAAGGTGTTCTTTCACCCAGCAAGACTTTCCTTAAGGAGGTGGATCTGCTCTTTCTATGATGTGTGAGGAAAATTAGCACCATAGAACAGAACCTGTAAAGGCGAAAACAAGAGCTGTCTAGGTAGCAACAGAGACTTAAAGAGCTTTAGAGCTGCTTCCCTCCAGGCAGTGTTATTTTGGGCTGCCTAGAGATGCCTTCACACCTGTGAGCCCCCTCCTGGAGTAAGCTTTCAGAGAAGCCAGGACAGCTTGTTCTCAAAAGAACAAGCAGGTGTTCTCCTTCCATGGACGTGTCCAAGAAAAAAATCAGTCACTCAAAAGCAGTGGTGGCACCAATTCTTCCTTGCGGCTTTGTTTGCTTCCTCAGGTACTCCAGCTTCCACTGAGATGCATGATAATTGCAGATAAAGAGGTCTCAGTTGCAGTGGGAATTTAGATGAAATCTAGACTTCTGAATTCACAGTTGCTGTCCTGAAAACCTCTGGCTTAACTGTTACATATTATTAGTAAAAAACTTGATTAGAGTCTATATCTACTGTATAGAAATATGTATACCATATAGAAATTGAGAAAATTAAAAAGAGTTTGACTACAAACAGTGTTCTTCAATGACAATAATTAAAATGTGGTAATTTTATTGCTTGGTATTGTCAAAATCCTAAGACACTTCGATTTGTGTATTTCAGGACCATCTAGTCCTTGGATCAAGGGCACAGAGCAGGGTTTTGAATCTAAATTTCTCTCTTCCCTCTCTTTCAGAAATGTCTATATCCCTTTAAAGTTGTAGAGGAGGTAGATGAAGTCTTCAAATAAAATTATTTTCTTGTGTTCATTTTGAATACAGAAAATGTTGGTAATAGCTGTTTTCTAGCTAATCAAGCTGAAACCTTGTGAGACCAAGGTGTCAAAAAAAGAGATGTTAGAACAAGCTGCTACAATTAAGCAGCAGTGTATTTAAAAGAAAACTTGGCTGCTGTTCCACCAAGTATTCTGTGGAAACACAAGAACAGAATGGTGGTGTTGCTAACAAAATGCACAGTGTTATTTTAGAAGCAGACCTTAGGACAGCAAATTTTAGTCCTATCTCTAACAAAGGCTCTGTGGCAACCGTGGAAATGATAAAAAAGTTTGTCTAGAGGCACTATTGAATAAGAGGATGAAACAGTAATTAAAAGAAGTTATTAGAAAGCATTAGGAACAGGAAGAGATGTAATACTCACAAATCAACACTGATGATGTAAAAGAAAGTGGTGTTTTCAATCTACTGACACTTTATTGTAAATGCTAGCATAGCAATATCTAAAGTAAAATAACCTGAAAAAATTATTTGGAGTTTTAAAAACTACTTTTGTCAAAATTCCTGAAGTGGGGGCTGTTACAGAAATTAAGTATCATGAGGTGAGGGGAATCATGATTAGGGAACAGCAAGCCAGAGAAAAGCAAGGACTATGGGTAAATATCCAGGTACCATGCTGGCAAAAGGCCAGCCAAGTGATGACTCCAGAGCTGCACTATGAATGCTGTCAAATACATTTCAAGTGATGGAAAAGCTCACCTGAAGCGCAATAGAGTGTGAAAAACACCTAACAAAGGGACCTCACAAAGCTAGGTAAACTGGCAGTGGAATGATAGATGGAATATGTCAACAAAAGAGTATCATGGACAATATTGCTAGTTTAAAAGTGAAAAAAAAAATCCCTAATGCTTAGGGATGGAAAGGGCAAAGTCCTCTTTATCTGCAGTGATGGTCACAGTGTGAGTGGATGTCTAAATGAGAATATAAGCAATAACAAAAATAATTCTACATTGTAGATTTGGCATACTTTATTACACATGCATAAGGTTTCTTAAGGCATAATGTGTGGGTGCATGGGTGGGAGTGCATAAGGACATATATGCACTGACATAAAATATTCACCTATCTACAGAGCTGAATTTTTAGAAGCAATAATATTTAATATGATAATCCTATGATTCAGATGTTCTCTGCAGTCTTGTGGTGTTATACCCCTGAAGTGCTAATGCTTCAGCTATTCTGCCTGTACACATATGCTCATGGAAACACGTACATGCAAATTTTTGATTTACATATAAAAATATTTTCCTCTGTTTCACTGCCTTTTATAACATTTTTCCTGCTTATGGACTCCTTACAGAAATGATTAGAAGCAATGGAAGCTTTTCATAGGAATAGAAACTGAATAGACAGGGACACCTTGTTTCACAGAGGAGTTGAAGGAGTGTATGAAAGATACGTGGAATTGGGGTGCAGAGAAGAGCAATCAGATGATGTGTTTAATGAGATACTTGATGCACCTAAAATACAAAAAACCTGAAACATACGAAGGTACTCTTATATTTACTACTGGCAGA
Source organism: Platysteira castanea (assembly GCA_013397175.1). Taxonomy (NCBI): domain Eukaryota; kingdom Metazoa; phylum Chordata; class Aves; order Passeriformes; genus Platysteira; species Platysteira castanea. The sequence continues at coordinate 633,155 of VYXC01003885.1, forward strand.
GTAAATTTACTACCATATGTAGAACTTACTGCCACATGATAACCACTGAGCCCAAGATTCTCCAGCAGTTAGTTGTATCAATGACCAAAACACTGAACCATCAAGTGAAAAAGAAATTAATGGAGACGCATGGAGACAACGAGGCTTAAAATTATAATCCCTGTAACAGCCAGGCTTTCTACAGTGTTTTTGGAGTGATTGGAGGCATATGAAAATACAGGCAAGCATAGGATTGATGAGTAACTGTGATTTGGCAAGGTAATGCCACAGATCCCAATTTGTTGCATTCCTGCAACTTAAGGTGATCTCACCTTATATTTACTACTGGCAGAGTAAATTTACTACCATATGTAGAACTTACTGCCACATGATAACCACTGAGCCCAAGATTCTCCAGCAGTTAATGCAGGAAATGCATTTGATGAATGCATTTCCATTGCTCTTCGATAGCACAGGACATGTTATGTCCCAAAGAGTGATCCTTCAGCCTCCAGTANTTTACTACCATATGTAGAACTTACTGCCACATGATAACCACTGAGCCCAAGATTCTCCAGCAGTTAATGCAGGAAATGCATTTGATGAATGCATTTCCATTGCTCTTCGATAGCACAGGACATGTTATGTCCCAAAGAGTGATCCTTCAGCCTCCAGTAAACCTCAAACCCTATTGATCCATTAAGAATTACAGGTTTTTTTGGTGCCTTAAAGTAGAAGCTGAGCTTTATGCAAGATATTGTCTTGCAAGACTGCTAACAGTTAGCAATGATGGAGTAAATTCAGGGTAAGCAGGAATCCCAAGTGCTGTTTTTATTGCCTTAAAACTAAAAATCATTCAATCTGATCAAAGAGAAGTGGATCTCTATTTTGGATTCCTGAAATAAGTGTTGAGTTATACGATTTCTTTGAATGAAGTTTTTTATTTAGCTTGTCTATAGTTTAGCTCAATTTTAATATTCAAATAGAATCATAGTGACGTGAAAGGTTAAGCACAGAATTTTAGACTGAGGCACAAATCTATGAAGGCCATTAAAATATTTGCTAAAATGCTATACCAGGAACAGAATTTTTCCCTGGAAATGTCCCCCCTAGATAAAAAGAAAAATAATGTCTCTACTGTGTGTCTCTATAGTCTTTTGTCATACTAGTTTTGAACACAATTGTTACTAAATTTGCAAATGTTAAAATGCTAAAACTGGGCATTCACAAGCAAATGCTCTCCACTTATTTATAACACTTCTGTGTGAAATAAATCTCTTGAAATGTCTAACATGCTCAGGAACTGCAAGCTGCAAAAACGGAGGGAAGTTCTCTGGCCAGTCAGGCCTTTCTGAGTAATTAATTTTTGTTCTCATTTGGTGTGTTAAAACTGTAATCTGGGCTGGCTGACTTAGGGGTGGTTACCTCTGTTCAGCACGTCTGATTGAGTGACTTGATGCTCCTCTGCCTGGTCAGTATGGAAATTGACAGTGCCTGCTTCCTCCTATGTGAACAGTTCTTAGGACCAGGTAAGCCTGGAAGTGACAACTTCCACGGTGGTACCATGGGCTGGTGGTGAGGGAAATGCTTGGGAGAGGGCTGATGGCTGTGATCCAATGGCCTACCTTTGTGTGGTGGAGTTGTTGGCTTTTCCTCCCTTGTTCATTAATGAACTTGCTGGGCAGTTTTGTCTGTAGCTCCCTAAAAAAATGGGAGACAGTGCTGGTGAAAATTAGTGGCCTAGTAGAGGACAAAGAGCTTGCAAGTATCTCCATATAACCAAAAACCTGGTGTTTCTGGTTTGGAGTTTTATTTCCTTTTCAATAGAAAATAAGCTACCTTCTCAGGGAAAACTGAAACTGGAACTTAAGTTTAGACACTGAAGTCAAACAGCAAGAAAACAGCTTGCATTTGCTCACTGTTCATGGGACTTCCTCTNTCGCTGAGTTTCTCCTGGGTTCTTCGCTGCTCCTCGAAGCTGTTTCAGAGGTTCATGGGCTCGTCCCACGTCCCTCCTGGGGTGCCATCTGTTGCGGTCCGGTATTGCCTCTGAGAGCAGCCTCGGCTCATGGAAGAATTAGGGACACGGTGTTTTATAAGGTGTTAATCAGGTCTTTATTTCTGGGGCCCAACCAGCATGGTCGGCCACTTGCCCAGACTGACCCCGCTCCCCGGGGAAACCCCCATCGCTCCCCGGGCGGGCCACACAAAACATCCAATCACAAACACAGCTCGAGAACACGTGACCTGAGAGCAGGGGTCTGGGAACCCCGTACTCTGCCATGCACCCTCCAGGCTCCCCTCCCACCCTGGGGGAGCGGGGGGGCAGGCCCCCACATCCAGTAAACCTCAAAACCTATTGATCCATTAAGAATTACAGTTTTTTTTGGTGCCTTAAAGTAGAAGCTGAGCTTTATGCAAGATATTGTCTTGCAAGACTGCTAACAGTTAGCAATGATGGAGTAAATTCAGGGTAAGCAGGAATCCCAAGTGCTGTTTTTATTGCCTTAAAACTAAAAATCATTCAATCTGATCAAAGAGAAGTGGATCTCTATTTTGGATTCCTGAAATAAGTGTTGAGTTATACGATTTCTTTGAATGAAGTTTTTTATTTAGCTTGTCTATAGTTTAGCTCAATTTTAATATTCAAATAGAATCATAGTGACGTGAAAGGTTAAGCATAGAATTTTAGACTGAGGCACAAATCTATGAAGGCCATTAAAATATTTGCTAAAATGCTATACCAGGAACAGAATTTTTCCCTGGAAATGTCCCCCCTAGATAAAAAGAAAAATAATGTCTCTACTGTGTGTCTCTATAGTCTTTTGTCATACTAGTTTTGAACACAATTGTTACTAAATTTGCAAATGTTAAAATGCTAAAACTGGGCATTCACAAGCAAATGCTCTCCACTTATTTATAACACTTCTGTGTGAAATAAATCTCTTGAAATGTCTAACATGCTCAGGAACTGCAAGCTGCAAAAACGGAGGGAAGTTCTCTGGCCAGTCAGGCCTTTCTGAGTAATTAATTTTTGTTCTCATTTGGTGTGTTAAAACTGTAATCTGGGCTGGCTGACTTAGGGGTGGTTACCTCTGTTCAGCACATCTGATTGAGTGACTTGATGCTCCTCTGCCTGGTCAGTATGGAGACTGACAGTGCCTGCTTCCTCCTATGTGAACAGTTCTTAGGACCAGGTAAGCCTGGAAGTGACAACTTCCACGGTGGTACCATGGGCTGGTGGTGAGGGAAATGCTTGGGAGAGGGCTGATGGCTGTGATCCAATGGCCTACCTTTGTGTGGTGGAGTTGTTGGCTTTTCTTCCCTTGTTCACTAATGAACTTGCTGGGCAGTTTTGTCTGTAGCTCCCTAAAGAAATGGGAGACAGTGCTGGTGAAAATTAGTGGCCTAGTAGAGGACAAAGAGCTTGCAAGTATCTCCATATAACCAAAAACCTGGTGTTTCTGGTTTGGAGTTTTATTTCCTTTTCAATAGAAAATAAGCTACCTTCTCAGGGAAAACTGAAACTGGAACTTAAGTTTAGACACTGAAGTCAAACAGCAAGAAAACAGCTTGCATTTGCTCACTGTTCATGGGACTTCCTCTTCTTTCCCTTTCCTTTTCCCTTTCCTTTTCCCTTTCCTTTTCCCTTTAACTTTCCCTTTCCTTTTCCCTTTCACTTTCCCTTTCCTTTTCCTTCCATGGTTTGAATAAAAGAGGCTAAGAGCAGCTTTATCTGATTCCACCCCCAAATATTTTGAATAAATTGCTAAGAAAGGGAGGCAGAACTGCTTTGCTTTCTCTGCACCCAATCCATTGGTAGGTTGTTCTCTTTTTTCATCTGGAGTGAAATATTTGATGTTAGGAGCACCCATCAGCATCTTTGTCTTCCTCCTACTGCCCCATTCGGATTGCCCCAGACCTGTCACATGCTGCTGCCTTCTCTCAGGCTTCTGGCAAGAAGAGAAGAGAACCAGAACCAACCAGAAGAGAAGCTTGGAAGTATGTTGGGCATATTTGTTCCCATTCAGTACCATGTTCACCTCCTCCCTACATCTCTGCTCAGGGTCCATTTCCAAAGGTAGCACTGATACCATAACATCCTGACCCCATAATACTAACTCAGAAAAATCCAAAATGACCAAACGATCAAATCATTCTGTGAAGCCAAGTTCTTGCAAGCACAAGTGCCAACATATACAAGGCTGGAGGCAGGAGATCCCCATTCCGATCCATGTCCTCCAGGGCACAACAAGCAGGTCTTCTCCCGAGAACAGTTCCTGATTTCAAGAACTGGAAAAGGTCAGATACTAATAAAGACTATGCTGTTAACCTTCACAGTGTTTAGTTTTCTTTCTTAACTGAATCAAAGCTACTTTTGCATCATGCAGGGTTTCATTGTAAAAGGTTCATGTTGTTCCTGAATTCTTTCTCCATGTGTTCTGGAACAGCTTTGCTGCACTCACCAGAGATTGCCCCAGAGGAGGAGCAGGGTGAGCTCAGGCAGTGCAAAACATAGAAAACAGCACACTGATTTCTCTTTGTTCTTTTTGTCTTAGATATTCTGGGCTATAGAAATAAGCTCCAAGAACTTCAAAAAGCATGCCTGTAAAACCTGTTGCCAGACAGATTAAATTAGTCACTCCATGGCTGCTCTCCACAGGTGTATGAGGACACTGAAGTGAGAACCATGTTAGGGTTCTTTGTGTTTGTTTGAGGACTACTTTATGTTCACTAGGGGACCCTTAACATTGTGGTTTTTTCATTTTTCTGCCTTTGAATATATATCTCAATATTGCCTTAGAATTTTGTTCCTAATTCTGAAAGTGGAATGATTGGTATGTTATTTGCCATTTTGGTTGATATTTTCATTGTGAATCAGCAGCAGATATCTATGTTTACAGACTGGAAGTGAGTTATGACTCTATCCATTATTTTAAAATATAGTTTTGCCTTCTTTTTTTTCCCTCCCAGCAGCAGTAAGCTCTTTAAAACAGCCCTTCTTGTTCACCACCAAAATAACACATTGCTTACACTGCAGTTATTTATCGCAGCCTGTCATTGAAGATATTATTTGGAAGGTGAGGCAGGTGTTCTATGTCATGTAGATATTCAGATTTTCCCCCTCTTATAGGTAAATGCTCCGTTTCAGGAAAATGCTCGAAATTCTTAATATCTGGTGTACCAGCCTGGGAGAGGCTTTAGCAGCCTCTGAGTTGAGCAAGTGGGGTAAGCAGCAGGAAAGATGGCTCTCTTCCTTACGCTTGGATCAGAATCCATTCCTAAGAGAGAATGGCTTTTGGCAGCCTGGCTTGTACGTCCATGGAGAGCTGTCCGGAGCGTTTGACCTTTCTTTCAGAAGTGTGCTTACAGGCAAATAAAACAAGGGTCACCTAGAATCTTTGCAGATCTGGGGACATTGATTTCTTCTTCAGCAGCTGTCAGCTCTGCTGGGGTTGATCCCTGGGGTTGCTCCCCTCTGGTGTTAGTGTGGGAAGCAGGGGTGACAGAGCCACTCGCCAAAGGGCGAAAATACATTTTGGCTCATTTAGGTCTATGAAAGGCACTGGGCAATTTGTTCCCTTCTTGCCACTTTGCCCTGTCTTTCCTACTATGTGTGCTAATTACTAATGTGTGCTGCAGTAAATATTATTTACTCTTCTCAGGGCAATTTGTAATTCATAGAGGGTTGGGAACAGCTGGAAGGCAAAGCAGTGATCCTGAAATTTTCTGAGACTAAAGTCAATGATGTTTTTATGGTCATCTCATTTTCCTGGGAATATTATGTGTTATATTAAGTGGTTGTTATGCACCGATGAGCAAGCTAAATAAATGTAGCCACTTCCCTCTGATAAATTACAGGAACAAATTTGAATGTTCATTAACATGTATATATTAACCCTGTGTGAACACTGTAAAGAGTTCTGCAGGGTACAAGATTATCACTGTGGCTTACCCTACTGTTTGGATCTGGGTTCATCGCTTGGCAGGAGATCAGCCTGAATGGAAATAAATAAATAAATAACTTCTTTCTAATAAGGGAAACAGTATTAATATAAAACTGGTTTTAAAGCCCATACCCATGGGCAGTTCCTCTCCTGTCAGTATTATCATTGAGAAGATACTGAGAAATAACTGCACAAATCAGTACAGAAGTGAGAGGAGAGGTAGGGAGGGCCCTCCGTGCCAGGGGCAAACTGAGCCGAGAAGTGCAACCTTGATTTATTTCAAAGGAGGCTGGGGTCCTTGGGAACAGCAACCTGCTCCGGTCCTTTACAAGGCCATCACTTAAGTTTGCTTCTTTAATGTAATTCTGTTTTTCCATAGCCACATGCAGATGTTTTTATTGTTGCCATAAGCTGAAGTACTGTCTCTTCCGGGCAAAGGAATATTTTTCTTCTAGGAAAATTCAGCAGGTAAGAGGTTTTTAATCATAATATGCAAAATAAGTCAAAAGGAGTAATTTTAAAAAGTAGCTTTTGATCCAGTATAGCTTTTTCCCAGGAGCTTTGATCAGATAACTGGTTGCATTAATTGGTACTCAGTGTAGGAAGAGATGGTAAATACTTCTGCCTGTCAATTCACCCAGATGTACAGAATAATCCAAAAAAGCGCATGCAGTAACTGACAGGAATGAATTCTGAAAGAGCTGACAGTCATGAATAATGCAGCAAGGTAAAAAAAAAAAAATACTGTGGTTGAGAGGTAGTTCAGAGGTTCCTCTATTAACACCTTCTTTAAATGTATTGTTCATAAATGGAATTTTACGTGAGTTTCACTAAATTAGATAGCAAATTATGAAAGTAAGCTTACAAAAGAGTGGTGTCACATCTGAAATGTTTGAAATATGAAAACCTGGGGCCTGGGAAGGAAGCTCTACTAAAATGACATGTTTGTAATTGTAAAACAAATATTATCCCTTTTCTGTCTGTATGTATAACAGAGACAGATTTCCACTGATTGGGATATGGACACAGAAAAAGAGATGCTCCTGCACAGACTACTTTGTTTGATGAACAACCAGCTGAGGTCCAGTAGAAAGGGTCCCAGTGGCTTCAGTGGATGCTCGTGAGGGAATATTTTCATATTCCCTACCTTAAGCGTGTAATTTGAATATGTAGGTGATTCCAGTATTCCCTGAAGCTTAAATCAACACATTATTCTCTCTTGTTTGACTGAAGTTTTGCTAGTTACTATTTCTGTCTGCATACATTTCCTTTTCACCTTTGTCAGCTTAATCTAAGACTGCAAGGCTAGAGGTACTGAGTGTTGCCAAATGTTCCCCAACAATGGCCACAAGCAGAAAAGTAAGAGTAGAAAATAGGAGTATTTCAAGGAAACTGTGCTACCTTCCCAGGGTGGTCTCTTAGCCTCCAACAATTTACAGCTCCGAGACTGAGATCAGACATGGTGACCCTACTTCAGATGCGCTCAGTGGGTGTCTCTTCCATGATTCTACCCATCTGTACCAGGAATCACTGCCACCCCCTATCAGAATGACCTCCACAGTTTATTGTAAAAATTGTCCTTTTACTCCTATAATTTTGACCTGTTTCATGAGTTTGGTGGGGGTTTTTTCTTTCTTTGGTTGGTTGTTTTGTTTTGTTCCCCAGTCCAAGCGGGGATTTATCCAGTAGTTGCTTAGTTTCCTGAAGAACTGTCAATACCTGAAGATGGCCCAGAGCCAGGTGAAAGCCTAGTTAGTGCTACTGGGGTGCTTTCTGTCTTATTCAGGAGTTTGTGGGGCAGGACTTCCTTCACAAAATCCATGTTGACTCTTTTGTGATGCCCCAAAATTATCTGTATGTCTCACGTTCTTTTCTTTATTATAAATAGGTGGGCAATTTCACCAGAAAAGCAGTTTAGGTTTTGGGGTTTTATTTCCTCTGGGTTCCTTGACCTCCTACAGAATAGTTTTGGTTTTGTTATTTTTAAAATAAGAGATATGTTTGCCACCCTCCAGTCCAGAGAGTCATCAAGAATATACACTGGACTACAACAAAATGCAGAAGCCATTTCCCTTAATATAGTCTTCACTGTATGCGAAAAGAAGTGCCAGACTGCCATGTCCAGCCCACTATAGGAAGAAGATGAATATGTAGATCAACTTTTAACAAAGAAAGGTAAGCATACAAAGAAGTGAACCAAGCACAGTAGCATGTACCAAGGCTCTGAGATATAGCAGCATTCGTCAAGAGCAGCCCTCAGGAACGACCCGAGGTTCGGTTTTTACTCAGACAGACCGTGTTTAGAGTTTTTGCACTGTTTTTCAGAGCTATGTCTACCCTGCCAAATAAAAGATGACATGGTTTCAAACCAAGTCCAAGTGACAGGGGCAGGGTTACATGTATGCTGTGAGGCAGCAGCCTCTTGCACATCATGGCTGCCTTGCAGGCAGCTCTTTGGTGAAATTCATACAGGAACCAAGGGCTTACAGAACAATTAAGCTGTGTGGACAATCAATAATCAAGCTTGGCCTTGTTTTATTTAGGGGTATAGAGGCACTCAGTGAGATCCTTCTAATAAACAGGGACAGCTTGTAAAAGGATAAGAGAAACAGAGTGATTTCTGAGTAAATAATCTGATCTGGGGAATGATGTAAACGACTAGCAGAGGCACTTTCATGCAGCGTGAAATCATTAATGTTATGTAAGAGCTGAAAGCATTCATGTAAGGCTGGTGCACTTGTATCAGGACATGGATTGTGCTCTTACTCACGCTGAGCATCCTTTTATTCCTGGATCTGGGGTCACTTGGGAAGATCCATCTACATAAGTTTTATTTAGACTGTAATATTTTGATGTTAACTGAGCTGAAAAAGGCTCTCCTGATGAGCTCTTTAATGAAAAACCAGACAAATCTGATTTTTGGAAGAAATGACTGCACATGTCTTTTTGACCCAATTCAGTGTCATGAAGTTGCATATGAAATGTGACCCAAGTAAAAATGAAATTAAAATGAGTGGGGGTGTTTCTGCTCAGTCCACTGGTGTAAAAAGAAGAAGTTGGTTTCGGTGGCTGAGAGCTGTAAGTACAAGCAGTGCTAAGGGGGCAGGTAGTGGTGGTGGTGTGAGTGCCTTTCAGGCCAGCACTTCAGATGCTGAAATAAGCTGTATTTAACACTGACTGCTTCTCAGGCTGAGATTTCTTTCCACAGTTGTTTTTTCTTGAAGATTAATTAACAATGATATTTTCATAATAAAGTTCCTATTTTCTGATACAAAAGCTTCACTCTTCCTGGTGTAAATGGTAAGCTTAAGTAAAGTAATACAAGCAAATTTTCCCATGAAGTATAGCTTTAAAAAGTATAGTAGACATGCCTTGTTAACTAACTGAAGAATTTCAGAGAAATACTATCCTGAGAAGCTTTCAGCAGTGTGACACCAAAAGCTGAACTGTGCAAAGTTCACATTAAAGAACTAATGGGCTTCATTAGAAGACTCCAGAGCACACTGATCCATCACTGATGAAAACCTAGCTCAAAGCTAGCTAGAAAAATGGTGGTTATTTTGTTTCTTCCTAGTACAAAAACATTTTGTCTTTTAGGCCTCAGTGTGCAGTCTACACAACATAGGAGTAAGAAGGCATTAGCTTGAATAAGATGTGGTTCGCACAGCCCAGGACATCACAGACTCACAGGATCACAGACTCACAGAACAGTTCATGTTAGAAGGGACCTTTAAGGGTCATAAATCAGACTGGGATCTTGCCCTCCTTTACAACCACCTTAAAAGACTTTTTCTCCATGTCACGGTGCACAGTGGCACTTTCTCCCAGCAGGACACAGCTTGCAGTCCTGGAGCAGAGCATCTGGGCAGGGAACTGATCTAGAGAAAGGTGCTGCCTATCTGATTAGAAATCTACACACTTTTGATAATGGTAGTCAATATTATTATTTGTGTGCAGTTTTAATTCCCTCAGCATCTCAGTGACTGTCCGTGTTTTGACTCTTTCTTATGTACGTCAATCTTTTTTTGGGGGACGCCTAATTGGGGACCCCTAAGTAATAGAATTATTTAGGTTGGAAAAGAGCTGCAAGATCGCTGAGTTGAATCAAGTCTGAGAGTGTCAGGGATGTTTTTTTTAACATAGACTTAAAGTCTGTTCTGAATACACCTGAGTGAAAACGGTGTAAACCAAAGGGAAGACAGCCAGATAGGATACATAGAACAGTGTTTATCTCAATGTAATTTTCAATCAGTGGAGCTACATTTTCATTTCAGGGAGACAGAGAAGCTGTTATTTTGGATAACTACAAATTTAGGCAAATGGAAATGGCAAATTCTCTTCCACATATTCAGACATCTTTAAGAGGCAGGCTAAGGGCTAAGATTATTTTCATGAATACCATTCCCTTTTAAATCAGTTGCAGTAGTTAGCTGCAAAGTACCTCTTGGGTACTTTGATTTAATTTGTTTTAGAACACAAATCAGGTATATTTAGCTAATCCTCTAAAAATCAGCTGTATTATCTTCTTTTATTAGCCTCCCTAAAATGCACTTTTACGGTTATATTTTAAAGAAGATTAATATCCCCTAATATAAATCGCAATAGTCTCTTTAGTTATGGTGCATCTTAAGGTTTACAGAGTTTAAATTACTTAAATGTTGTTTTATGTTGCCTAATTTATTCTCTTAGAGCTGTTGAGAAAAACTGTCATTAAGAATATTTTATTGCTTGATGCATCAGATATAGATCTTTTTGAAGAGCTGTTTCTTTCTCAATTATTGTCCAACATCTGAACCAGTCCTTATCTTTTTCTTAAATGTTTGAGAACAACTGTAGACAGATGTAAAATAGTAAAAAAATTCAGTTGTTATAAAAATTTATTTGATAATAACCACCAGCAGATGAATTCTCTGTACGTCACTGATAAACTGGAAATGCTAGCAAGCCCTATTCTGCCTTCTAAGAACCTGAACATGAGCTGTCACAAGAGCATGTCTGGAATTCTTAGATTCCTTTCCTCCATGCTGCCATTCTGTTATAGACATTTTTCTATTTTTTTCTCACCTGATGTGAATTACATGGGACATTCTCACTTCCAGGAAAGACCATTGAGGTGACTGCAGAAGTTACCATCTTTGGTAAAATGCAGTTGGGGTTGATCTGTGAAACTCTCAGCAGAGGTCTCCTCTCTCCCACATGTGCCCTGTTTGCTCTGAATCACAACTTCCACTCAGAGTGTGCTACAGAGGCTTGGCACAGAGAACCGTGAGGAGACCAGTGACCTGGCGTTGCCTGGGGCAAAATGAGGACATGCATGTTTTCCTTTGGATGGAGATTTTAAAGCCATTGCAAGTGGCTTACGTATAATTCCTTGGATTTATTAAAAAAGTTGGTTTTAATAGGTGGGTGGGGTTACAGCAAGAATGAGGAATCTAGTCACAGTTTAACCACTGATCTTCTGGATGATCTCTTAATAGTCACATGCCAGGACTTTCAGAAAGGGCCTGGAATTTGTGTGTCCCAGTTTAGAGACCCATTTCCGATTTTTATTTAATTTACTTTTTATTTATTTAGGAGGAACATATAAAAACGCTGCCTGGTTATTTCAGGTGGAAACATAAAATAATTCCTTTGAAACAAGCTGAGCACATCTTAGCCCAGGGTTTTAGTGTAGGAAAGTATTTTTACAAATTCCCTTTCTGTTGTTTTCTTATCCATATTATGGACCCAGCAATATTATTCATGTAAAGCTTTTGCATCTCTATTAAGAATATTTAGCTCTGCTTCATCTGAAATCACTATAAAGCTGTGAAAGCTAGAAATCAGGCGTTCCTATCTTTTGAGCCTACAGTCAAAAATTTGCATTTTGAACCCATGCATGTTTCAAACTGGTTCACAGCGTGCTGAGAGTGGAGGCAGATATGAGAGTTGTCTTAAGGACAGCTTCTCAGTGTGCCAACTGGGTGCTCTTCCAAAGAGATTGCCCATGAGTGTCGCAGTCCGGTTCTGGGCCTGCACTTCCCCTGAAGACAACCTTGTCCATAGAAAGAATCAGGAACAATAATTTTGGTAGATATTCATGGATGCTTTATTTCTCTGACCGCATGGCAGCCCGGAGAGACAGAGACCGACCACATGGCCACCAGGCCAGGCACAAAACCTCTTTCCAACTCTCCCCCAAGACCCAGGAATCATGGGACAACCCCAGTCCCCGGGGCGGGGAAAACACCTATAACCAATAATGAACAGGATAAAACCAGGGAGCTTGGAAACCCCGTGCAACCATGCTTCAGCCTCCATGGCCCATCCCCCCAGGGGGGCACCCCCACACATGAGCACCCATCTGACTACACTTCGCTGGCGGGAAAAGGGAAAGGAAGAACACCACAAACCCTTCATCTCATGTGTTGACCAGTGCTGAGCATTCAAGAACATGACCATGAAGGAGAAAAAGGGAGATGTAATCCTTACAACTGTGTCTCTTTGCCAGCCTCACATTCCTATCGCCTTTCCAAGGGAAACGATTCCATTCCGACTGAGCTAGCACAGCAAGGGCAGGGCAATGTAACAGTAACTCCTGAGGGCATGGCACCAGGGCATGAGCCTCAGGAGTGGAAGACCATCACTGTGGATGGATCTCCATGGAGGGCCTTCACTGACCTCCCGAGTGCACCCTGGTTTTAGTTTTAAAGAAACTTCAGTAGAAAGTTCAATCAAACAGGCGGGGACTATCTTTTTATTTTAAACTGCAATAGAGAAAAGGAGAAAACTCCACCAAGATCTTCATGTAGGATTATTTCTTGTAGCCAGCTCACTTATACATTATACGCATATATATTCATTGTGAATAATTGCAGTCTAAAGAGGGGGGACTTCAGAATTCCATGATGGGTGTGTTAATTCCCAAATTCAGAGACCCCTTAGGTCTAGGTGGGGATTACCTGTCTGGAGGGGATGGACTTAACCCATAAGATCTGTAAAGGCAGCTGTGCAACAGTGAAAAGTGGAAACCTAAGACTGGGATTTGCTGTTTGAAGTAAGATTTAGAAAGTATAGAGGAGTGTAGGGTATTTGGGATCCTTGGTGGGATGTGGAGGAGAACAGAGGCACCTGAGGGCAAAAGCAGGGAGCCCAAGTGACCTGACAGACAGACAGATATGTAGCTCTCCATGATAGGCTTTTACACTTCCTTGTGCTGTCACCTACTACTCACCATCAGAGAGATGCTCCTCATCAGATCAACACTCTGCCTGCAAACCAGCTCTGTTGACCAGACAAGCAAATCTGCCCTGGCTCTGAGACCTTCCAGCAGTCCCTTCAGTAGGACTTATGTTGCTTAATTCGGATTCCAATTTAATGCAATTTGTGCGTGAATGTGTATGCGTGAGGATATAAAACCAGACACAAATTACTGAGTTCACTTGTTCTCCACCACAGAAGAAGGTACATGAAAAGGTGTGAGGAGAAAAGGAGCTGTATTTATAGTACAGCATTGCAGCATTATAGATAGTAATTAATTAGAACAATTGAGAGATCTTACAATTTTTGTGGGGTTTTTTTAAATGTCAAGCAGAAATCAGAAAGGAGCTGATGTGAGTTAATTGAATTAAAATGAATTTTACAAAAGGGGGTAACAACCTACTTAAGTGTTACCATAACTCTTGATATTTAAATATATGATCCTTATCAGACAGCTTTGATTAGCCTTTAAGCAAAACCAAATTTTGTTTTAATCAAAATTAAAATGTTGACTGCTTATTTCACAGTTAGATTGCTTGTGGTGTATTAGCAGTAATTTTTTATGTAATGCGAAAAAAAAGATAGAATAAATGCACCTAGAAGGATGATTATTATTTTAGAATTAGTTATGATTTTATACAAATTATATATGATGAATAATTGCATTTATTTATAATCATGAAATATTAGCTAGATTAATATAGATAGATTAGCTATTATGTCATTATCTCCCTTCTTTTAAACAGTATCTTCAATAGTATGGGTCACTAATTCAATATTTAAAATGGTTTAGTGCAACTTCTGATTTAAGGGGATTTTTTCCTCTTCTCTTGCTTCCCTGCCACAAATTTAGAGGAGTTTTAATATAACTATGTATTTGATACAGCTTTGTCAATGAAGGCAAAGTCAAGAATGATTTAGTTATAAAAGCAGTTTGTGGTTATCTGTGGGTGTATGTTTGACACTCTGGATTCATCCTTTACTTGTCTTCCAAGAGTCTTCTTAGATCTTTATCTTTGCAATGGGTAATTTCCCTGGATTTGAGGGGCAGACATATAGGTGTATTCCTCATTGTATATTATTAGGAATGTTAGAAGTATTTTCAATTCAAACCTTGTGGGTGAGTACAGATATCTTGCATCTGGAGCCTTTTTTTTCCTGGGAAGTCAGCACAGAAACTGGAAGATAGGTATGATCTTCATGGGGTAACCGAGTTAATTCTTGCAACACAGCATGAAACACAGGGTTACACAAGTTACACAGGGGTACAGACTCAGCACATGACAGAGAGCTGTAAGGGAGCTCTAAGACAAGGGCAAGGACAAAATAGCCACCAGGAGGAATGATGGCCATTTTTTCATTTTCCCCACCAGTAGGGAATGGTGTCCCCTGCTCTAGGAGACAGAGCATGCTGGCTCCCTGCATCTTTTGACAAGTCAACATCTACAAACTGTATACTGGTCTGACCAGTAAGGATTATGCATATATTTTAAGAAAAACAGGACTTACATCCAGCTGAACACTGTCTTTATTTTTCTCTTCCCTTGCAGCATCAATGTGTTTATTCAAATATTGATTAAATTGTCTGTTGTCTATATAAGAGCAAATCAGGGATGCTCACTAAGGGCAATGAAACCACCACCCCTTTTCCACGTAGAAAGCAGCATGCTGTTCACTGCATGCTTTTAAATCCACACCATCACTTCATGGCTTCATTGAGATGAAGAATTCCAGTAGAATTCCACCAGGACCAATTCTTAATGCCTGCTTTGTAAATGAGGAGCCTGGACCTTGGTGCCATCTCCCATCATGGATCTGTTGTGTCTCCCTCAGAAAGGGGAGAAAATGCACTCCGTGTTCCTGTGAACTCCTTTAGTTTGTTATCTCTCATAACTTGTCAGTCATGGCTAATGATGTAGTAGTTGCTGTGGAAAATGGATGTCAGTCCTTGGAAGTCCAGTGGTGTGGCTCTCCTTTCCATTCCATGCTGAATCTATATTAGAAATATAGAAATCTATTGTAGGTGGGTAAGCATGAAGAGAGCTTGTCCCTAGATATTTATCAGAATTTAAAAACAAATTTGCCTTTTTAAAAACAAATTGTGGAACAATTTCAGTTTTGAGGTAAAGGGGCAGGGAGAAGGGTGAGCTATGAATTTATATGTGTGTGTGTGTGTTTTAACACAAATAATTTAATCCCAAACAGATTATTAGATCACATTACTCTGTAAGCAACCAAAGGGAGTAAATTCTAGGACACCATTTTTAGAACAGTTATTTCCCAGTACCCTGCGAGGGGTGAGTGAGAGGGGAAGCAGGTGTCTGTTGGTGGGATTTGGAGGAATTCTTTGTAATGAAGCCAAGTAACAAGATAGGTTAAGTACAATGAAATGACATGACACTCTCCCTCTCTCTTAATGAATAATTATTAATAAGCGACAAGTTAATTTAAATACTGTTGCCATATAATAAGAGCTAAGATGGTTCAAGCTATTTGTCATAAGGAGCAACATTTCCCATTATTTTTTTTTACTAGTTTACATGCAGTTCACATATTTCTGTGATTTCAGGTAGTTAAAAGTCAAACACATAAAAGGAGTTCCTTTACTGACCATAGGTTTCAATACTTGGGGTTTTTTTAAGGCACCCTAAAATTGCTATTTCAGGTTTATTTAAATTTAACACGTCTCCACCCCACACCCTGTTAAATCACTGTTAGATCTTCTATTTATTCTTACAGATTAAAAAATTATGCTAAGTTAAATTGAAGATGGAGTTGTGCTGCACTTGTCAAAATCTGCTGGACTATAATGCAAACAGACATTACAAAATGACTGCTTTAGGCTTCTTCATATTTTTTAAAGTCTTTTACAAGAAACCACAATTGGCTGAGATGATTGCATTTTTTAGCAGTCTGTAGAAAGCTGAAGTGATGTTTCAGAAGTGCTGACTGAAAATAACACAGGGTTTTTCTTGTGTACTAATTTGTATCCTTGGCTTTCGTATTTTTCTCCTTATAATTTGCACAGCATGGTGTGTTTTGAGGCAATTACAACACTAATTCTAGAACAGCTTTGTCTCCTTGACTGGACATAATTCTGGAAAAAGGGAAACAGATTTTTCCCTTAACCTGAAGAAAATAGTTGTCCTTTTTTTAAGAAAGAAATTAAATATACACAACATATGCTTGTGATTGAGAAAGAGTGACATAGCTCAGACCCGTGCAATATTTAGGCATTTGCACGTATTCATATTTAAATAGGAAAATATTTGTGTTTTACATTAATAAAGGGGAAGACATTCCCCTAGGTTATCAGTATAGTCTCAGTGTAAGTCACAGCACAGCAGCAAAACACACGCATGAAACACCTTTGGAGAAAACAGCATTTTTGCTCTCATCCATGCCAACACTTCCCTTTTTTTTTTTTTTTTTTTTTTTTTTTAATTTTATCTTTTGAAATTACTGCTGTATTTCCAGCAAGCCCATGAAAGGAGTTAATAGAAATTATCCAGTGAAATTAGGCTTAACCCTACCTTTCCCCTGAAAGTCCAGAGCAAATCCAAACTAATTATACCAAGAATAAAACCAAAGCAATAATTTGTTCCTTCGCTGGTGGACAGTGGAAAATGAAGACTGCAGTTGGGTACAACATGGACCCCTTGGATGTTAGAGAATCATTAATCTTTCATTTTATAACTGCCAGGCAGGCCCTTTTAACACTCTTTTTGATCAACATGTTAATATTCATTGCAGCCTTTCAGTATTTCTAAGGAGACTACAAGAAAGGTAGGGACAGACCCTTTAGTGTGGCCTGTTGCAATAGGACAAGGGGTAATGATTTTAAATTAAACTATGTCAATTTAGATTAGAGATAAGGAAGAAAAGGAGAGTGGTGAAACACTGGAATAGGTTGCCCACAGGGACAGTAGATGCCCCATTCCTGGAAGTGTTGAATGCTGGGGGAACATCAGGCTTTAAGGTGCACACTCTGAAAGCTCAGCATCAATTTAAATTTAAGACAGAACGACTGCAACAGGCTTTCTTGTAGCAAGGCCTTGCATACATAGTATTTAAGCTTGGCTAAGTATAAAAATTATAGTCAGTATCTATGGAGAACAGATGAAAATTGAAACTGCTATGATAATTTTTGGCAAGAACAGACTGAGATGGGGACTTTTCATCTACATGGACACGAATGTGGATGATGAAATGATGAATCTGCCAGGAAGAGATTCTGCCTCTGAAATAAGATTAGAACAGTTTAAAAAAGCAGTGGAATCACCTCCTGCATATGTTTACTTCTGTTTTGTTTTTATCTCTTTAAGAATTTGTAGAGCTCTAAATTAATTGTACTTTACTTCATTGTTTATACAATGTTTACACATTGTTTACTCTTGTTTCAGTTGAGTCAGAATAATCTCAAGATAGTCTTGAGGGCAGAGCATGCCATGCCAGATGTTCCGCAAATGCTGCCATCTCTTTTTGCCATCTTAATGCAAAGATTGAACTTCACCCAACCTGTCAGACTGGCTTTATTCTCTTTGCCAGTACAGCTTTACTGAGTTTTAGGGAATAAACCAATCCAGACTTTCTTTTGGAAGCTATGCCCAGAAAATTCACAGGTGCTCCTGGTAAGCCGTGTAAAATGCTGCAGATTGAGGGATGCCACCTCTCAGCATTTCTTCCTCCCAGTTACACCGAGAACTCTGCAAGAAAGAGGCTAATCTTGGCCATTCTTTACTGCTACATTTTTTAAAATGGTTACAAGAAGTCTGTGATACCAAATTATTCCCACAGAGTGCCTTTTTTTCATCTCTTCTTTAGACCTTTTGACCTACCTCTCCTGCAGGAAATTTTACAATCAACTTCCTAATGCTCTTGACAAATCTATTATTAAATAGACACTAATCAAATTGCAAATTACAAAAAGATCATATTATGTTCTATTAGTGGTTTCTAATGGAAATAAAAGCTACAACATAAAGCTAATAAAGGTCAGTAGACATACGGAGTATGACAAACCGTAATCAATCAGCAACTGTTGCCATTTGCAGTTTTCAGATCCGTTGCAAAGAACTCTACACATCTATGCAATATTCCAGATTAATTTTTCTCTTTTTCACACCAAATAGGCCACTAGAATATTCCATACACCCCCTGACATTTTGCAGAGCAGTTTCTGCTACCAGTTCAATTATGTTTTCAACAAGGCATTTGATGTTTTTGGAACCTGGAAGACGTCTTCGATCTATGACAGTTCAGAGTACATGCTTGCTTTGCAACAGACTAATCATCCACTTTGTCCCATACTTGGACTGAGTGCACCCTCAGTGGGTTTGCAGCTGACCCCAAGCTGAATGGTGCAGCTGACATGCCTGAAGGATGGGATGCTGTGTCTGGGAAGACACAATAAAGATGCTCTCACACCTGCCAGGTTCAGCAGAAAGGAAGGAATAATACTGTCTATTATTTACATTTCTCACATTCATATACAAGTCCCAACTCCACAAGGGATTGGAGAGCATGTCACTTCCTTCTCAATCCCACTGGAGAAGAAAGGTGCTCATCAAAGTTCTCTTATCACAAAAGGAATGAAAACCAGAAAATACCGTTAAGTAAACTCTGGCTATTATTTACATGAACTGTGTGAAAGAATCTGACTCCAAGGTTAAAAACAGAAGGTTTACAAAAACCAGGGCAACAGGATGCCATCCTGTGGGACCTTGCTTAAGGAGTGGGCCTGTGGGAACTTCATGAATTTCAACAAGGCCAAGTGCAAGATCCAACAACTAGGTTGGGGAATCCCCACGTCCAGGTTAGGGGATTAAAGAATTGATAAAAGCCCCCTAGGAGGAGGGAGAAGAGCTTAAGGGTAGGAGAAGGGTTTAAGGGTACTACCATAAGAAAAATTGGACATGAGCTGGCAATGTGTGCTTGCAGCCCAGAAAGCCAACCACGCCCTGGGCTGCATGGCCAGCAGGTCAAGGGAGGTTGCTCTGTCCCTGTGCTCAGTTCTTCTGAGACCCCACCTGGAGTGCTGTGTCCAGCTCTGGGGTCCCCAACACAGGAAACACATCAATCTGTTGGAGCAGATCCAGAGGACCATGAAGATGATCCTCTGTAAAGAAAGGCTGAGAGAACTGGGGTTACCTGGAAAAGAGAACATCTGGAGAGACCTTTTTGAAGTATACTGATATATAAAGAGGGATTACAAGAATATAGGGACTTTTTACCAGGGCCTGTAGTGTCAGGATAAAGGGACAAAGGTTTTAAACTGAAAGAGGGTAGGTTTAGAAAAACTGTGCCCAGAAAAACTGTGAATGTCCCATCACTGGAAATGTTTCAGGCTTAGACCAATCTAGCAAATACTGTCTGTACCCATGGAAAGGGAGTAGACTAAATGATCTTTAAAGGTCCTTTCCAACCCAAACTATTTTATATTTCCGTGATTTTATACTTTCCACATGTGTTTGTGTCTATCACTAATGAGTAGACATCATTTTAGTATTAAGGTAGCTGAATGAAAGGCATTCTGGGACTGCTGTACGGCAATAAAAATTATCTGAAAGACATAAATGCCTTTTATTTCCATGAATATTAAATGTCAACATAGGTTAAAGCAAGCAACACAGCTAAAGACTTAACAGTTTAAAAGATATGTAAGGTAAATATTATAAAGAAATTAATTATTATTGGTACTAAAAAAACCATTGTTGTGCTAAAAGAAGAAAATATTTTTTCAAAACTTGGAAAGTCTTCCTCAGCTATGCATCACTGTAACTTCATGCCAACAACGTGATTAGGATTTATTCTTCCAGATGTAATTAGGTGGAATAGGTTTCTTTTCCTGTATAGAAAGACTCAAATACGTTTAATTTCAATGAACTTTGAATATTTCATGCTGTTGCATAAGAGCATGGCAATCTGTTACACCTATGCTTCATAACCTGATGCAATCTGTTCCACCTATGCTTCATAGCTTGGTGTAGCTTACAAGAACCATACACAACCCCTGTACTTTGATAATGACAGTTCAACCCTTGATCCTGAAAGTGCACCACATACCTGTTTGCACAGCACAGGGGGATTCTTAAGCAGTTGTGTTATCAGTGCCTCTGGGATGTTCATAGAAAATAAATCACTGAGAGAGTGAATAATAGCATATGAGCAAAGGTTATACTTGAACTGGAGTTCTAAAACTAATGTAGATTGTAGCTAAAAAAGCTGTACACAAAAAATAATCACTTCAGCTCAATGCATCTTTACAACAGATACTTCTTGTGTTTGAATCAAGTGTGTATGATTCTTTGAATCACAAAGATATTTTCCATCCTTGAGGATACCTAGAATAGTTTGATCTAAGGCAAACGGGGTGGGTTATGTTGGTCTGCAATCTTTCTGTAAAATGAACAAAGACAAGTTGCAAGCTGCTAATACTTCCTCCACCTGAGGAGAGACAGACTTACTGGAAAATGTGCTTCAGTTGGAAGAAAGCACAAAAATATAAGCATGGGATAAATGTATAGGTTAGTAATGTTTGAGTTCTTTGTAGAGCTCTATTAACAACTTTCCATAGTGGCCACCCTGCACGTGTGAAGCCTTTACTTTTTGTACTTGATGAACTTTGTACATCTTCCTTTTAAGCTAAATATGAAGCAGAGAGAGGCTCTATGCTGCAGTACACTGCAGCTGCAGCCCACTTCTACTTTGGGGAAAAGCGTAAGAAAAAAAAAGTAGTGATCAGCTTTCTGCTGGCAGGTCTTTGTGCGAGTTTTGATGGGGACCAGTACCCTGGGCAACCACATTATTTTGGCCTAAATTTGTCCTTGTGGTCTCAGTCAGAATTGATATTGTGTACTTTGAAATTGCTGTGTGCTCCTGTTGATGTGCGCAGCTGAGCAGCTGCTCCCTCTCAAGACAAAGGAAGCTGCACTTCAGGACGTGTTCAAGTGATTTCTGATTGTAAAGCTTTTTGGGGTTCTTCAGACTAAAAGGCATTTTTACCACTTCTGCTGCTACTGGTGTACAGGGAACAGACAAAAAGTTGCCTTGAGCTGGTACAGTTGAAACTTGAATTTAAATAAAACTTCAGTAGTTCTGGAGGTCTTTCATTCTTCTTTTAATCTGTATTTAATCTATAGGCTGTAATGGCCAGGGTTTATACATAATTCTCTATAGGGCATGCTCCTAGTGTAATTAGTGAAAAAACCTAACTTTAATTAATGAGTAGGATAAGGCTTTAGGGATGGTCATGGAGGAGAACTTCTCAGCCTAATGAATTGATTTCCATTGAATTTGCTATAAATATAATATCGTTAATAATGAATTAGTTCATTGCAAGGATACCAGAAGACACTAGAAATGAGCAGATGTTACTTTTTTGCCTCAGAAGCAAGTTCAAAGGGTTGTTTCCCCGATATGTTCTCTAACGGTGTTGGCAGAATTTGTAAGGGGCAATGTAGCCTTGTCTTGGGCAGAGATTAGGAGGCAGTGTTTCATAGCTGTGATGTCTCCAGGTGCAGTTAAAGCAAAGGTCCTGAAAACTGATCACTCGTGCCATAGAAGAAACAGATGAAGGATCCTAAGATATTCTTACGGACACTGTACCTTCCCGAAAATCACCCCTGCAAAGCTAAGGGATAGGTAAGTGATGAAGATATCACCAAAAGCAGCAGCATTAAAAATGTTTGGTGACCAAATATATTTATTTGATGAAGAGGCTGGAGCTGGCACCAAGCAGATAATTTTAACACTCCCACTGCCCTGCAGACTCCACTGCTTTACATTGGGAAAGGGATTCCTAAAATGCCACATTGCCACCAGTGTGGAAGTTCCCTTTTGGGAACTGCACATCCTTAATGCATTGTTCTTTAGAGGTCATGATTTTTCATTCCTTAGTTTTCTTGTTTTGTAGACTATGTTCTTTCTAATCACATTCAAAAATCTGTAGATGTCTTCATTTGTGTACAGACTTCTAAGTAGGAATAGAAAAGATCCCAAAACAATTGGATGGGAAAAAGTAAAAATTACCATTTTGATTCTCATACATATTCTGTGAGCAGCACCTAAACCTTATTCATCATGTATTCTCTTGCAAATGAGCTATGTTTGAAAAGCTCAAGCCTCTGGAAGTTCAGAGAGCTGAAGCTTCCTATTCCTAACACAGAGATGACAGAAACTTTGTTTTACACTTGCACAGCTTAAGGAATGCTCCAGTTACAGATGGGGAAGGATTATTGCCAGCCGCTCTTACGAACTTTGTTTTCCAGATTAGCTGCAAGCCCAAGATACTTTACATACGTGCTGATGTGGAGGTGTTGGCGTATAAGCTTATTTTACAGGAATCAGGAGCTGGTGCTGTGCTATCATGGTGTAACACACCCACTGCCCCAGCAGTCCAGTAACGCTCTCTTGGCTTCCTCCTTCATTCCAAGTCCCAAAACACGTGCCCTTCGAATTGCATGTCCTGATAACAAAATCCACATTTTCAAGCCTAAATACTGGTCTCTTATGTGGAAAGGAATAATTCTCTGAACTGCAGAAAAATACACAACCCCAGTGGATTCCACTGTGTACAGTAAGTGACTAACATTCATGAAAATCAGAACCCCTCATTCAGATGTTTTTAAAATAACCTAACTATCTAATATCTAAGCATGCTTGTTCAAAAATGCTCGTCATTAACATGTGTCTCTTTGTAGGCATTTTAGAGAAAAAAAATGTGAGTTTGATTTTTTAAACATGGTTTCTAAGTTAATCTATCTAAGCTGAGTCTGCAGTTCTGTCTGCAGAAAGAAAACACACAAAGGTTTAGCAAAGGTGAAAAAATATGACTTTAAATATGGAAGTCCAGTTAAATTCCCTGAGCTCCAGCTGCTTTTAGCAACTGAGATAAATAAGGAAGAAAATTAGGTTGATGTTCATGTATTTATTTATATTTAGGGAAGAAAAAAGAGGCATCCATCCAAGGCTCTGCATTTCTGCTATCATTAACCACACAATAAACACATTCTCACCACATTAAATGATCACTTCAACAGGAACTAAACCAGCCAGCCAGCTACCTACAGGGAGTCCTAGGGGACAGATGAAGGAAAAATAAATACCTGTGAATACTCTGGGAAAACAGTAAATCTTCACTTTTCAGCAGCACAGCACTCTTGCTTCTGGCCAACATGAAGGGCAAAACAGTCAGTCTTATAAACTCATTATGATACAAGATGGAATATTCCCCGCCCTGATTATTTTGCCAAGTGCTATTCTGTTATGGTGTTAAGTGGACAGTGTTATTTCGGGTGGCGAAGAGAACTTTCTGCTTCGGAAGGAAAAAAGAGAGTCTATCTGATGGTGCTAACAGAGTCTGATCAAAGGTGGGGGATGTGTGGACTCACTGAGCTGTGGAAAAAAACTCAGCACACCGAACCAAGGGTGTTTCGTAGACATCTGCTTCAGGACCCAAGAAGAGGATGTGTACAAGCAATGGGTTGGAATTTTCACTCACTTTTTGCATGTGTGGGTAGGTTTTCAGGCATTATATCGTGTACTGAGTGTATTCATAATACCATACATAACAATGCAAATTAAATGTTTAGCTCACCAAAACATGCTAATGATCTAAGAGTAGAGTCTAATGTATCTGGAACTAATTAGTGCTGAACACTCTGCAGGAAGGCACAAGTGCCATGCACAGTAAAGTATGCAACTCTACACTGCAGGGGAAAACTCTGCCTCGTCACAGAGCATGATCAATACGTGTCGAAGGCATCAAGACTGATAAGGTTTTGTGCAGCTACAAAATATGTCCTCACATTCTTCAGTTTTTTTGCTACTGAGTTTGGCACACTAAGGTATGCGCTGTCAGGGAAATGCACCTTTGGTCTTCTGTGCCAAAAAGCCACAAATGTATGGATTTGTTTTTTCTTTCTGGTCGTGGTATTTTGAAGGTGAAGACATTTACAAATAAACCTCTTAGTTTAGAAAGGAAATAATTACAGCTATAGTAAAAATTCTGAGGTTTATGAAGTAATTCTTCAAAGATTCTATAGTAATCAAAGAAATAAAACCAAACATTTTCACATATTTCTCTTTGCATTTGTATGTTTTATGAGAAACTGATAAGGTTTCATTATGGGAAGCAATTTTTGGATGTTAATTCTCTGCTCATCTGTCTCCCCAAGCCCCTCAGACATTAATTAAACTTTTATAGCCATTCAAACTAACATCTAAACATTCCAACTCAGAGCTGCTTAAGTACAGCCTCAGGCTATATCTGGCCCAAATCCACCAGAATGGCTCTGTGCCCAATCCTCTGTTCCAGCTATTGACTGTTCTTGACCCCTTTTTCCTTTACTTTTATCATCTATTATCTTAAGGGGGCTTATTCTGCCCTGGTTCTATTTTGTCCAATGGCATAACAAATTCTTTTTTTTTCTATACCCCTCCTACCTGTGGCCAGCAAGTATTCTTCCTGGAAACACCTTCAGAGACTTGAAATACCTTGACAGTTTGACTTTATTGAAGTTACACAACGGGTGAGGGTGGTTACTTGAGCTTGTGCTTCCAGATGGCATGGGATCAATACACGGGATGTGACTCACAGCTAACTGGATATTTGGCCTTTGAAGCGCAGTGTTGCAGCTCCTTAGTAAGTGTTCCAAGCCTCACAGTTTTGAAGGGAACTGCTTGCTGATATTTGGTGAGGGAGAGTTACAAACTGTCAAAGCTGAAGAGCATTTGGGCTGAGGTTTGCTGCTTGAGTCTTCAGCTTGTCCATATTTCCCAGTGCGTTTTATCCTTCCAGCATCTAGATGTGCCATGACTTGCACAGATGTCTCAGCTCCCATTAGCATCAGTGGAGTTCTAGAGAGTGAGTCAGTGAATTTTGGGTAAGACAAACAGTTATTCAGTTATTCAAACCACTGACCATGGGAACAACATCTCCATTGCACTTATTTGGACCTTAGACAAGCAACATCTACCTGGGGACACCTATGTTGCAGACAGACAAAATTGTCAGCTCTTTTGCACACAGATATGCAAATCTGCCAGCACATGGCAGTTGCACGAAAAATATTCTTCATTGGAGAACTGAGAAAATGTTTTCCAGTCCACATAGTCCATAACTATTTGGGTAATGTCTTCTACACATATGGTTAGCCATCATTTTTTTTGCCAGTTGAACATTACCGACTTCTTCAGATTTAGTAACTCATTCACAAAAATGTATAGTAACAAAATGAGATTACTCTCTGGGACAGAAACCAGTTTTATTAGTAAATAATTCAGGTTTGTGAAAGAAAGCACATCACTTCATGTGAAAAGAAGACACTGTCTGGCCACCAGTGGATTCCAACAGGAATAGCAAGACAGTTATGATAGCCTTAGGAGTCATTTGTCCAAGAGTCTTTCTTATTTTAGCAAGTATTAATAAAAGGATTTTTCCATTGACATTGCTTTATTTTTGACTAATTTTCTAAAGCTGTTTCTTTTTGGTGTGGCAGAAATGCTTCTTTTTTATATCTCTTTTTTTAAAAAAACCTCTGTTTCCTTTACATATCAAAGTGCTTCTTAAACAACAAAGTGCGATAGATGACTGTATCCATGATGGTAGATTTCTGAGGAGAGCAGCTCTTAGCAGTATTTAGCTAATGTTGGCAGTGGGATTTCTGTCAGCTGTACTATAAGCTCTGGCAGCCCCCAAAGGCAGGATGAGGCTGGGCCAGTGAGTGGGAAGCCCAAGGAAGAACAAGATCCTGTGCGTGAAGGTCCACCTGCTTTAACTCCGAGAGGAAGGCAAGTAAAATGTCACTCAGCATTGTAACAACTATGTTTAGAGAAATATTCATGATCGCAGTGTAAATCATATTAAGCAAAGTCTTAGGTATTCAGCAGTTATGGAGAATTGGGAATCTTGGCTGAAAATCTGAAACATGAATTCTAACGGCTCAGTTTGCCTTGGCCCTTTAAAATCAGTTCAAATGCCTGCCAGCAGTTAACGAATACCTGGTAGGTGGTACTATAGGAGGGAAACTTTGCTAAAGGTAAAAATGGTAATTTTGATTGCTCTTCCGGTGTGTAACTATGCAATCATTACACTTCATTAATCACATTCAATAGATGTGCAGTGCTATTTACTCATAGAGGCCGGGAAACTTCCACAGTTCCACTCTTCAGAGATTATTCCTATCCCCAAAAGCACTATTACCCTTTTTATTCTGGGCTCTTACCAAAGCAGGAAATCTCAAGTTTAATGTTTTGTATTTACGTTACCAATTACTAGATGTGTCAAGTAAATGCTCCAGTATTTTTTAGTACCCAGTATTGCAAACTGTTTATACACAAAGCTAATAGTTATGATTATGTTTATTGCTCATTTTGCATTCAGAAAAGCTTAAAGAAATGAGGAGAGAATGCCTTTGTGAGAAACCTACTGTCCAAGGTCTGTGAAACTTACCGCCTATGGGCAGCTCTAGTTAAAGGGCTTGTTACCGAATCCTATTTCCTAATCAAGAACAGGATGTTAAATTTATAGAGTGAATGTACTGGGGCATAAAGAACTGATTATTAAGATCAGTCTTCTGTTTAGAAGGGGAGGGAAGTCAAAAGGTCTATACCTACAAAATGCAATTTTTATTAGGGTTGAGCATTAATTCTGGATCCTGACACTTTGCAGTTTGGATGTATTAAAAAAGCTGTTAGATAAATCTGGCAGTTCTCAAAGCAAATTAATTAGGAAAGAAAATTATAATATTTTACTTGTTTCTGGTAAAGATGCATGAAGTTATAAAGAGAATGCTGAAAGAATTTCCCCTCCCTCCTAATCCTTATTCATTTTTGTGAAGATTAATTATGAAAAACCTACCAGAGACTCATTAGATGCCAAAAGAAATGGCATATATGTTAATATCCCTCTGGGAGCCATGGCTAGGACTCCAGGAAATTAATTTATAATTCATGCTAATATGGTTAAGATTCCTTAGTGTTTGTTCCTGGATGTTACAGGACAGGCTCTAAATATAAGAACTTGAAAAAACTGTGCAATAAATAAGATCAAGCTGTTCCTTGCACCAGAGAACTAGTATAGAAGCTGGGTTTTTTTCCTCTGCTTTCTACTGTCATCTTCATCTTGCTTAAAATACACAGTAAGAGCTCTGCCAATTGGGATGTAAAATGCCTTCTTGATTGTAGCATATAATTAAAACTTCCCTTTCAGCTTTTTCTCCACATAAGTTTATAAAGGATCTACTTGAATTTGAGGCAAAAAAAGACATCTGGCTTCATGGTTTTGTGTGGGTTGAAGCTAGTTATATTCCTCTTTTAAATATATATATTTGTACTAAGTCAAGCCTAAAATAATGAACGCTCCTTACCCACTGGAATATATTCCTTCATACTGAGAGGTGAAATAAATTCTACCATGATCACTGAAAATATGCCAGTGCCATTATTGCACATTGCGCTACTTTGGCCCATTACCAAAAAGATTAAAGTCCTACACAAAAAACTCCCCAAAACCCGAACACAAAACAAATATCAGATCTTCGATACTAAAAAATTCAACCACTCCAAAACCTTCTTTTCTAGGTCCACCTTGTGACTTTAGTTAAAAAATTAAAACAGGTTAAGACTACTACTAGAGCATGTTGGATGAGAGAGAGTTTACAAAAAACCCTGCCTATTTTTCTAGAGCATGCCAGAACTACAGGTTTCAAAGTGCTGAAAATATTTTTGCTGGGTCAACCTCATCACAACCATGCATTTACAGAGTGTCCTTGATAAGAGTCACAAGGCTGCTTTACAATGAAGCTCATTAAAAATGATCAATATTTAAAAATTTCTGAAAGAAGCAGCAAACATATTTTTTGATGTAGCTTTACATGCTAGAAAAGACTGCAGTTTTAACATAGTGGTGGAAAGCTTAACACTCCAACGATATGATTAGAAAAATGCACGAGTTTTTAATGTCTAAGGAGGGAAAATAAAGCAGGTATCGGATTCTGGTGGGAAAAGAAATCAATAAAACACGGGTGGTAGAGCTGACAGGGTGAGCTGGAACGCAGCTGTCCTCACATCACAGTGGGATGGAGAGGGCTCCCTCTCTGGCCATCGAGCTGCACCATTAACGGAGCACCACTTGGAGTACTTGAGAGGGATCTGCCTTATTCTAAATCCATTTGCCAGACTGAAATAAAAAGAAATGGGAAGGTTTAACAGTGCATTTCAAAGATGGTTGTGCTTTAAGTCTGTCAAACCTTGGCAAGCATCAGTTTGGACTGTGTGAATTTTGTTGCTTGGCAAACCCTCGATGTTTTGCCAAGTGATGAACTGGATCTTTCAACAGCCTTTCTAAACTGTTGGGATTGGGATTACAGTCTCCTCAAATATCAAGGCTGGCTCCTTTGCCTCGACTGTGCTGTACTCTCAACCTCTGCCACCTCTGTGGTGCAGCAGCAGTTTATGCCGTGGGGAATCTGCTAGGGAGAGCTTCACTGTGAGTACCTTGTAGCTCTGAGTATAGGCTTTGGACAGGGGAGGGATTTAGGAATCGAATGAAACAAACNTAAGGAAGAAAGGTCTATTGGGCAGCATTGTGCATGGTTCTTGAAGATAGAGAGAAACATGTCAAACCCCAAAAAAGCTCTGAAAACAGCCTTGATGGCACCGTTCATCACCCCAGCACATGGCAGCTGGCAGTGTCCCTGAGGGAAGACACAGCCCAGAGCAAGTTCAGGAGCTCCCCTGACACCTCACTGGTGCTGCATCTTGTAGCAGGGGAGGGATTTAGGAATCGAATGAAACAAACCCATACATTCCAGTAGATCCCTTTGCTCAGGGGCAAATCACCT
>VYXC01003885.1:662194-740479 GCA_013397175.1 Platysteira castanea
TTTTTTTTTTTTTTTTTTTGAGAAAGGCTAAAATTCGTGGTCCTTTACAAAATTTTTACCCTTATGCAGTTGTTGGTACCAGCAGTGTTGCTAGTTGCTAAATAGGCACGTGTAAAACAGGCAGATTGACGGTCTCAAACTGGAGCACTTGCAACAGCTACACGTTGTTGCCAGGCAGCTGCCGGGTGTGGGGCCATTCAAGGACATCAGTCTCTGGTGAGCCACGTGGCTTCACTTCTATCTGCCCTGTGCATTCTGGTCAGTGGCAATGCCCAGTGGCAACCCAGCTATCCATGGCCTGAGCTTTGCCCCCTCAGTGACACAGCTCTCTGTGTGGCAACACACAGAGCTCAAGCCACATCCACAGCCCTAGACTCCTGGGAACAGGAATTCCTTACTGGTTTGGAGTGATACTACAGCTAATAGAAAAACTCCTGTTTGCCATGTGAGGAGAGGTGAGGAATAAAGGATGAAGAGAGGGAAAAAAATTTACTTTATTGCCAAGCAGTGAGGTAAAATAAATGACAGCAGATGCATGTTCCTAGAGCAGTGCCACTCAGATGGGACTGCAGCTGGACTTCCTTGCTGTGGCTCTGCCATGCCGTGCCACTCCATGCTGTGCTATTCCTCCATTAGCCAAACAGTGAGCAGGCTGCAGCACGAGCTTCTGGGCTATGGGGACAGATTTCCCTTGCACAGGGAGGGGATGGGGCTTGGGCAGGTCTGGAACTTTCTAAGGTGTGGAGCCAGGAGACGTCCAGGTCATTTTGTAGGAAAGTCTCCCTAACTGACATGTTGATAGCAAATTAACCCCAATGAACTGCACGCACACAGCTTAAAAAAATTTGGGATTGAGGTGAAAACAAACATGAGTTTTTATTTCAATCTGTGCAAGGAGGAGAGCAACATAAGGCATACTGAATGATTGTAAATTTAAGCACCTTCTGAATTTTTTAAAACTCCTCTGTCTCCTATCTTGAAGGACATGTTAAGTGGAAAGCATTTCTGATCTCTTTATAGATTGCCACACACAGTAAACCTTTAAATAACCAAGTGTCTTGAGCACACGGAACGACTATATTTTGCAGAGTCTTGGACCTTTACCAAATGTATTCCTCAATCAGGTTGGGGGGCAGTTTATAAAGGCTAACATGCTTTTAAGAAAGATTTGATGTGACAGCTTTTTGCATGCCCATTATCTGAGAGGTCTCAGCCTTCTCTCCTGCGGTGAGACTGACAGACTGCATGCAGCAGGGAGGAGAATGAGCAGGGAAAACCCACGAGAGCTGTATTGCCAGTTCTATTCTGTGTGTGTATACCTGGCTTTCCTCTGCAAAGAAGGGATGATTTCCTTTTAATCTATCACCACATTTTCAAAGGGGTTTTTTTCCGCTTGAAATGTGACTGTGAAAAAATGTCAAGTTTTGCGGAACAAACTCACTCCCTGTGTGGATCCAGTCACATCTGCTAACCACAGTGATGAAGCATTAGGTAGTTCTCAGCTGAAATGTTCTGGCGTTCATCCAAAGAATTTTGGGTTTTAGCCTAAAAACAATAATGTTCAGTTCTAGTGTGTAGTTTTAAATAAAAAGAGGACACATCCCCCATTTCTTTTTATTTTGGTAATGAAAGCAAATGCTTTTGGCCCTCAGTTTCTGTTCAGTGACAAATACAGTTTTTGTCAGAAGGTGATTTCTGTAGAAAATTTTACCAAGCTTATCGCGTATCAGCTCCACCTACAGCCAATGAAGCATTGCAAGCTATTAAAGCTATTAAAAGGAAATTTTTTTGGCTGTTGTGAGTTTTGGCATTAGTTACTAGCAAGTAATCCTCAGCTGAGTTGTATGAGTACTGGGAAGAAGAGTCAGAAGCTGAGAGGCAGAATTGGCCAATGTCACAAGGAAGAGCTCTAACAGGGGATTGCCACTTTGGACAGCGGGATGATCTTGTGAGGAGGCAGCATTTGTATTTCAGTTGATGTTTAATGGCTCACTACCTATCTAGAAGAAATTAAAGCCTACAAGGAATGGACAAAATGAAGTCCAACAGCTAGTTCTCGTTTATTGTCTACCCGTCTGGCTGTCTTTTAGAGTGTTACTGCCACTAATCAGTTGTCTCTGCACATTCATCCTCTCTCAGGTAGCAAGGTTTTCCTGTAGGAATGATAAGGAGCCTTGAATGTTTCCCATAGAATTCACAAATTCTCCCTTGGCATTTCAGTATGACTAAGAAGATTTTTGTTATCAGCTCTGATGAGCATAAGTTTTAGTGTAAGCATTTCCCATGGACACATCTCCACTCAATCACCACACTAGACAGCGTGCAGCAAGCAGAAGAGTTCCTCACACAACAATAGATCTTGGCACTGGTGCTTAGAGGAAGATTTATATCTCCTCACAGGACCTCTTAACAACCTGCAGATTTGAAGAAGAGGAAGAGAGGAGATGATAGTATCTTTTGTAAAGAAAGAAATATCCCTCTCTGTGGAAGAATGATCTCACAAAAAACAGCCAACGTAGCGTGTTCTGCTTCCAGCCCATATCTTATGAGCCCGGCAGATTGCAGATTGCCTGCAGACATCCTGTCTGGACACCCTAGGGAACATGGTAATTGTCTTATTGCATTCAAGCATGCAGCATCCCGAAATATGTGCCTCTGACCATGCTGGAGGTCAGGCTTCTGCTTCCTGGCTGAACAGCTCTACAGCTGCTGGATATACACAGTATGGATGCACCTGGTTTTGCACATTAGGAGATCATGTGTTCTCACACAGAATCTTGGGAGGGCTAATGTGTATCTTATGAGAGGCAGAGAAGTAAAATTCAGATACAATGACACCAAAATATATAAAGAGTACCAGGAAAAGAAAATATATGTTAATAAGGAATAAGGAATACAGAAGAACTATGTGTTGGGTTTCAGTGGAGATGGAACTATGGTTAGGCAAAGAAGATAGGTAGGGTATGTACAAATTAATTTAGAGGTATCCTATATTGGAAACTACTTTCCTGACACAGCAGATCAAGGAGGAGAGTTCAAACACATTCTTTTTCAGCTGTTGCCAGGATGAGGACTCATGGCATTAACACCGTGCCTCAGGGAAAAACCTGGATCGTGACAGTGCAGGGCAGAGATACAGAGCTGGATTTGGGTGCACTTCATTTCTGAATCATTTCTGGAAAGCTAAGGAAGAGTAGGCTGCATTATCTGAAAAATGTTTTTAATACAGTTTAACAGTTCGAATTTTTAAGATTACTGATGATGTGGACACAAAGCCATTTATAAGCTATTTTCTGCCAGTTTTTAAGCAATTCCATGTCATTAGACTAATACACTAGTAACTGATAGAGTTTGCTTGAGCAAATAAGACTCAAGAAAAGATTCTATGGAGTAAGTTGTAAAATTGTCATTGGGAAATTAGAGAGCATTTTCATTCTTCCGTCCAACATTTATTTCACACCACAAAAGTAGCTCATGTTCCTCTGATGTGTTTTGCATACTAGAGACATCATATTGCATGTGGATACTTTTAAAAAAATCTGAATGTAGCTTCAACTTCTGAAGTGTTCTCAGCTCGGGGATTCCAGCTTCTGCCAAATTTCTAGCCATCTAATGGCTTTGGTTCACTGTCTTTACAAGTAAACAAGACCACAGATTTGCCATTGGCATCAGTAGGAGCATGGTCAGTCAAAATTTGGATTATCATAGAATGGAATACTCACTTGTGTCCTGAAGCTGACTGACTTTGATTTGACTTTGGATCAGAACCTCTGTGGAAAAATATAAACAGCTAGTCAAAGAAATTCAACATTATAGTAAAGTCATTTGTTCACCAGCTGTTAAAAATAAATAGCTATACAAATGATGTGCCATAAAATAAGACTATTGTTATGCATAAGAATGTGTCTCTTCCTTTGATTGTTCTTTGTTTTGTGATAAGGTGGTGCATATCCATGTCCTTAGCAAAGCTGTATTATTGCTGGTGACATTTGTCAATCATGCTTTTATGCAATATGAGTGCCACCAAAAATGCTTTCATGTCTTCAGTAAAGAGTGGCTGTCATTCTTCTTCCTGTTGTACTTCTTGCAACTAGAAGAAGCAGCACATAGTTGTATGCAGCACTCCCACCACTTCCCAGGGAAACAAAGTAGTTTATCACCAAGGCAGCACTCACATTATCCAAAGCACACAAAGCCGAATGAAAAATGTGAAACAAGCTGAAGGACATGCAAGTGAAAAGTTGCATTGTCTTGTTTTGATATGGAGCATATAAAGCAGGATAAAAATAATGGTGCTACCATTTATTTGATGTCTTTTGATGAAATTCCTTGAAAGAAATCTTTATTTATTCTATCTCTGTGAGATATGGCAGATGTGTACGTGTTTCCATTTTGTGGAGAAACAAATTCAAATACGCCAAAGTTGGGAATTAGTTACCCACCTATGTATTGAAGCACTTGTGCAGATGTGCAACTGAAGAGCAAGACTCTTTGCTTTGATTCAGTAAGCAGTATTCTCCTTCATCTTATTTCGTTTCCAATACAAAATTGTTCAGTAAAGTGACTTTAATAAAGAGCCTTCTGTTTGGAATATTTGACAGTCATCTTTGGTATTTAAGCTGTGATATGTAACTCTTCGTGATTTTTATTCGTATGCAAAATACAAAGTAGCACAGCTGAAAAGGAGAAATTTTAAAAATAAAAACATCCCACTTTGCAACATTCAAGTACATGCTGATTTTTCCTTATCTGACTGTAAAAACTTTTCTATATCAAGAGCTGAAGGAAGATAGAAGAGGAGGCATTCATCAGTGAGCTTTATATACAGACCCAAACTTCCACCAGACCTCTGAAAAATGCAATTTGATTGCAGGTTTCTGACTACCTTACTGTGTGGAACAGATCCATACAAGAAGCTGTGTCATACTGAATAGAAATATTAAGTGGAGTCCATAGATTGTTGGTCAGCCCTTGAACCTCTGAGGCCTGTAATAGATGTGTGTGTTCCAAGGGAAAGTGTGAACTGTGAACTGGTTCATCCTGAGAACAACATAGAAATGAGAAAATAATGAGCTGCAGGTGAAATGTGAAGGGATTTCAATCAGATGTATAACTGGTTTGACACAAGGCTACTGTCATTTCATTCTGACATGTTGGAAGCTATAAAAGAGTAGTAGTGCAATCTATAAGGAGTTCAAACAGAAGCAAAGGGTTGTGTGCAAAAACCTGACAACAGTGTACATAGTATATCTGATTGGGGAAAAACATACAGAACCTTGGATTTCTTCTCTCTCTTGTTCAAAGCACTCGTTGTTTGTGAAGCTGGAACAGAGAATCTTGGCTTCACAGGCATTTGAGCGGATGCCAGGCTGTAATGATCTATGCTTGCTGTATGTACACACAGCATTAAGAGAAGGCAATGTTATTCAAATGAGCCTGTGGTTTACTAGATGAATTTAATTATTTCTGGTTTGGTTTCGCCCTTAGGGGCTAGTTTTTGATGGAATAAATTCAATATTAGTACTTAGATGACTTGCAGTATACAAGCAACACTGTTGAGAGCATACCAAAAGCAGTGTTCAATTATAGCTCAGTGAAGTCAGTAAGGACAATGAGGTTACATCTGTTATTCACAACCTTCAGTGGAGAAAACTAGGTTGCACATAAACTGAATATATAGGGAAAAAAAGAAGATGCTGAGATCAAGCATGGATACAATTCTGAGTGGAGACCTTTATTCTCAGATTAGTTTCTCCCAACAATGATTAATAATATTTTCTCACAATAATAAAGAGGTTTACATACTTGGAAAAGTCTGTAATTCCAAACTTCTTACATCTAAGGTGCTCACAGCCAGTTGTTTTAGTGAGAATGAGTTTTGGGTGGAACTACTGCAAAAATTTTGCAAAGGAGACTTGTTTCCTGCATCCTACATTAAAGCTCCTCAAAATGCTAACTGCTTTTGAAAAATCATCTCTATCAGCAGAAAATAGAAGGACATATTTGGGGTTTAGCAGAGTGATGGGCAGTGATTCAGGTAAGTCCTTATAAAGTCATGAATCTTCAGTTAAGAAGAGCTAAAACATTGTCATGCTTGAGGGAAGGTAAAACCAGTGTTTATTATAGATGAGGTCTGCAAGCGAGCTCTACTTAGGTTAAGGAGCATTGAGGTCACTGTTCACGTAGGTTTACAGTCATGCATCTCTACTGGCACACGCAGTTGCTAGTAATTAGAAAAGATTATGTTTCAGCTGCTGCTTTGCCCAAATAGCTTCCCAGGCAAGTGCAGGAATGAGTGGGAAAAGGAGGTGTGCAGCAGTAGGCTTTTCATGCTGGTGGGAGATGGCAAAGCTACTGTGTGCACACTTGTGTGGTTACCAAAAATAGTAGACAACCCAACTGAGCTAATATGAAAATGCTCTACTGAAGGGTTAGAGCATTAGGGAGGACAAATGTGACAAGAAAGGTCCCTTTTTCCTCCACAGAAGGTGCTGCCATGTACAGATGCATGACAGAAAATGCTGACACTGTCTCTTGGTTGCCGTGGGGTGTGAAAGAGATGAAGGAGATAAAGTGAGAAATGCATTTCTTATCCTCCACCATGTTTTGTTACCATGCAGCATCCTCGCATTTATGTGGACTGAGGCACTGACCAAAAAGCCATGTGGAAGAAGAAGCACTGACCAGTTAAAACCAGCCAGTGTGTGTCCCCTGCACCACCATCAGTGCCTTGATGAAGGAGAGCTTGTTGCTCTCTCAGTCATCTTGTAGATGGCTCTGGGAATGGTCAGTGACCCCATCATTCCTGCTTAGGACCACCTCCCTCATGAAAATTGGGTAGCATATTCCAACACTGCCTTTATACTAAAAAAAGGCATAAGA
Source organism: Platysteira castanea (assembly GCA_013397175.1). Classification (NCBI taxonomy): domain Eukaryota; kingdom Metazoa; phylum Chordata; class Aves; order Passeriformes; genus Platysteira; species Platysteira castanea. Next base: position 669,077 of record VYXC01003885.1, read on the forward strand.
TGTAAAAATGACATTAAAATTAAGGACTTGAGAAATTAGCTAATCCATTGAAAGGAATGTAGAGAGAAGTTAAATACTTGTCTAGGATATGTTTTGCTAATGATGATTTCAATTTGACTTTGAATTATATTCTGGTTTGTAGATTGACCTGTCAAACTGACTGCCAAAATATCCTACACATCCCTCCAACACAGTAAACAACTCCATTAACATATCTGTTACTGAAATTTGCCTTCCTTGGAGTGGAGACTGACTTGGAAGTGAAGTTTTTCTTTGCTCTTACTCATTTTTTTTTGGTTGCAAGTGAATTGGCCCAAAGAACTTTTCGAAAACCCCTTACAAGTAATTTAATTAATGCAATTGTTCTACTCATTACAGCCTTTCCTCTTTTCCATCTTTGTTGAATATGGTTTCCCTTTTGCTCCTTAATGATGCTTGTGGAATCTGCCATCCCACTGGGAAGATAACATTTGTCTGGATAACTTAGTTGCTACAAACTCCATCTTATTTACAAAATAGAATTATGCCTTTTCCTGGCAGACAGGAGGGTGGTGCTGAGTTACATTACTCTAAATATGCATGAGTTTTTAATATAATTTTTAATGCCATATAACTTCCACAGGAGTCATTATACTGACATCTGAACAAGAATGATGAACATGGCTCATCAGAAATCCTTGACAGAAATTAGGTACAACAATAAATAAATAAGCATGGAGTATTGCTATGTCTGGATCTGGTGATCTGTCATTATGGTTTGTTGAAACTCCAAAGTATGTATGTGCCACCTTAAGCTCGATTGCCATTTGTATGAAGTGTTTATAGTTAGTCTGGGTTGTTCATTAGCCATTTTCAAAAGAGGAATGGTTCTTGTCACTGCTGATGTAACATGACCATGCTCGGGCTCCGTGCACAGCAGTCAGCAAGGTGTGAGCCTGTGTGGCAGGGATCTGGATACCTGTTTCAGGTCCCCCAGCAGCTCAGTCACTGGAAACAGCCAGAAACCACTGAAAAGACAGACTGTGACTGGTCCCAGCTTTATTTTGAACAGACCTGACTCATCAGCCATTGGAAAACCATCTGTGAGCTGCTTAAACTTGATCATAATTTGTTTCTCTGTTTCTGAGGCAACTCTGTGCCAAAATATTTTAGAGTGGATATAAATCTTCTGGTGGGACATGACTTCTTGGGTCACAGTCCCAGCTTGCTTACGATAGAGTGTCAGTTTCTGTTTGCTCAAGGCAGTAAGGAATGTGTCTAAGTTAATTATTACCTGGGACCTCTGTAGATCTAAGTTTCTAAAACAGAAAAATATTGTTAAAACACTTCTGGCAGCACTGAGACCTCTCTCTTTTTCTCTTACGTGTCCTGGACTGATTCCACTACGCATATTGACAATGAGTTGTACCTAATTCTACACAGGGGATTATGTCATAGGATCTTATCTGGCAGGTGCAAGGTTGGAAAAATGCAATTTAAATTTTTCTCCTGATTTTACATTTCCCAGTAACTAAGGAACATGTACAGCAATAGTGCTTTTTTCAGCTCTGTAACACACCTGAAAATCAGTTTGTTTGTTTTACCAATCTGTTTACTGGTTTTAAGATGATAAATAATAGCATATGAAGAATTTTCCTAAGGATGTCAAATGCTTTATATAGCTTTGTTGATATAACATGAGTGCAGAAAAATTACTTGATTTGATGAAAACATCAATACATACAAGTCAAACATAAGCTGAATGTTAAACAAACACATTGCAATTCCAAACAAACCATAGATACAAGATTAGCACTACCACTTCTCCAGCTCTGCCCACTCTTTTCAGTGAGCCTGGGACATGCTCAAAGCTCCAGCACTGTCAGTCTGCCCCCAGTTACTCATCCCTGTTTTTTCCATAGTTCATTTACTTTCACTAACGGCCAGCACTGGAGATGAGCTTGGAAGGAAAGGAGGAGCCCACTTAGCAAGTGAGAAACACTGTATGAAAAGTTCTGACAGAAGGTGTAATTATGATAAACAATGGGAAGAAAACTCTTGCTGAGTACATTCAACATCATGGTCTGCCTGAACTATGCCCCAGCTCAGTGAGTGGATCTTAATGTGTTGGGGTTTGGGAGGATGGGGGAGTGTTGGGCTTTTAAGAAAAGAGCCAGAACATTGCCAGAGCATGTTTTTCACATGATTGCTGGCAAGCCTACACTTTCTGACAGGTAAAAGGTTTTCTTCAAAAATTTCTTTAAAAACCTCTGGAAAGCCTGATTCAGTCACACCAGCAAATGTGATTTTGTGGAATACTGCATCAGGGGAGCAGGTTTGAATACTGGTAGCTTGGTAGACCAGTGAAACACCAAAGTCCAGTCTACATCTTGCTTTCATGCCTCCATAACGTAGAGCCTCAAGGGAGGTTCTGAGACACAGACCTTCACTTGAAGTCTTAAGTTCAGAGCTTCTCCTCTAGTTCCTATTCTTCCTTGTTGTACACAAATTATTGCCAGTCTGCAGTACCACACACCAAATAGCTCAGACAGACAGAAAATGGAAAGAAACAGGCACTTCTAGGCATTATTCATCTGAACTGTAAAGCAGCCAGCTGAATTAGGTCAGATGAACCACAGCCTAGAAGCCACTGTGGCAGCAAGCAGTGGGTGACCAGCAGAGACAGCCAACTGCACCATAGGCCTCTGGTGTCAGACTATGCAAGACCTGTTTATAAGGATTGCTGCCAAGACCAAGTGAAGCTAGAGCATGTCTAGGCTAGCTGTTGTGTAGAAAAAAACCCCCTCTTTCTTGCCTTTAAATAGGGTTCACAATATTTTTATTTTTTTCCAAACTGAATTTGCCTAACATGCTATTTAATAATTGCCCTATGGTATTGCCACCCTACTTGACCTACTGATTACTTAGAGACTTCTCTGTATTGAAATGCCATCAGACCTGAGGCACTGGCACGATATGCAAAGTTTTAATTTTTTAGTATTTCCTATGAAGCACCAGTTAATCTCATTTCCAGCAGCAGAGTCAAATTGGCAACTTATCAGCACAGTCCTGTGTATTCATTTATTTAGCAAAGCCTGCCTTTGGCTTTAAAAAATGGTATTGACACCTTATCCTTAGAAACCACGTTGTAGCCAGTGGACTGAAACTGATGTAGAGTAAAAATAAGACCCCACTGTAACCTACAGCAGCCATAGAAATCAGGATGAGGCTTCACCTTGCCTCAGTTTAGTGGCTATCCCTTCTCTTATAATGGGATTCATTGGACTAAAACATGTCTCTATAAAGCTGAGATGCATTACATCTACAGGTGCCTTATTCTTTCTTGATTTCAGAGTCCTGGCGGAGGGGATTAAAAGTCTGCACTTGGTAAGATAGGTCCCATTCTTCCAGTTTAAATGGAAAAATGTTGGACATAACAGCGAGGGAGAAATTAATTTTGTTGTGAGTTCTAGGAGCACTGTTATTATGGGTTTAGTTGATTTTTGTCTTTTTTTTTTTAATAGCATGGCATCTTTTCCAAGGTTATAGTCATGTTCATCTCAACAAAGTCAATCGTATTAAAAACAAATCCTGTACTGGAATTACTAGTTACATAACTTATGAAACCTTTTATTAAAGACCAGTTGTTGTGGCTTCTAGTGTATACTATCATTGCTCTACTGGTTTCAGTGCGTGTGCATAAAATCATGCCAGATGAGCATCTGGCCCCAAATGCTCAGTACGTGCTTCTCAAGATGCTATTAAGAGTGTAGTGAGAGGAAAGGATCATGTTAAATGCTAGTTTATTTCATCACTGGTTCGTTCACAAGAGATGCTCTGAGAAAAGCAAATAAATAATACTACTTTTTTCCCTCTCTAGTTCTGTCACTGCCCCTTTTGCTGGAATTTCAGAACAGGGAAGTCCAGAAAGGGGAAGCTGCTGGTGCTGAAGGTTGGCTTCTGGGACCTATCTCATCTTGTATCATGTTATCACTAAAATGATCTCATGAATTTCTTCTGAGTAGTGAGTTTGATCTCAGTGTCTAATGGTACAGGAATAACTTCTGCCATGTCTTACATAGTGTGGGGAGATAGCAAGACTGCTGTACAATATATTGAAGAATCTGAAAAATGAGTCATTAGAGATCCAGATAAATCACATGCAACTGGGAGAAAACACAAGAGTGTAAGTGATCAGATCATCTACTCAAGTGCACGTGAGGAAGTCATATGGGGTAAACTACCTACATCATCCCTCAAACTATTCCACAAATATTGCCTGAATAATCTTTTAGATATGTAAGCCTTTACTCCTCTTTTGGAAATGTGGAAACTTAATGCAGTCTGAGTAGCTGTGAAGCTTGTTGATTAGGGGGATATCTCCAAAAACACTTGCTGAGCTTGAGATGAAAACTTGATTTTTTTACAAGTGGCTTCTGATTACACAAGTCAAATCAGTGGTATCTTGTATCTAGACGAGTTTAGAGAAAATGATCATGGGTGGTTAACCCTCCAGGATGACACTGAAAATATAGCCCCACATGTCTCAGGCTAAATACTGAGTATCAGCAGCTCTGTTTGAACAAATGTCTCTACAAGTTGTCTGTTAACAATTTGCCCACTGCCAGAAATAAAATTAGTTTCAGAGCTAGGATCTGAATTCAGAAATTATGCCTAACCCCATACTTATACCATTCCACACTCAGAGTTTTTCAGTACCCTGGTGTTTTTTAACTGTTAGATCATGTGTTCAAATCACCCTTGAGAAAACAGCAATTACGCTTGTTTTAGGCCTGCTTAGCTGGCATCAAAGCTTACCTTAGGAAAAAATCCGGTCTGCTCTTTGCACAAGTGGAGATATTTACCTCATCTTGTGATCCCAAAAGAAGGGCCCAACCACAAATTTGCTAATAGACCAGAATGTCCAGCTGTCCTGTAATAGACCCTGCAGACACCAGCATTTCAACAAGGCTGGTGATGGAATATGCTCAGCCTCTGCCCTGAAAATTAGGACTCCAGACTCTCCGTTGGCACTTTTTCAATGGTAAGATACACAGTAGTCTCCATTGCTTTTCTCCACTGTGTGAAAATATGAGTGGGACAGTACAGTAAAAACCCAATGGATTGTCAGCTTTGCTTTTACAGTGAGGCTCTGGAGCCTTGGTGTGGATTTCTTAAGAGTATCCTCCACCCACGGCATGGGAGTGATTCTGTCTTCTGTTGTCTTGCTCTTCTTGGGACCTGCAAAGGTCCTTAGCCTTGGCCATCAGCCTTTAGGTGAAATGGTCTTTGTTAAGCTGTGGTCCCTTCCCGCCTTACAGTGATTCTGTAAGCATCACTGCAGCAGTGCTAGCCGTTTGTGATCCAGCCGCCTGTACTTCTACTCTGGAGGAGCTTTTCCCCTCACTGGGAGAGATCGTATTTCTTTGTGATTTGGTCAGCCAGGGTGAGAACTGTGGGAGAGCAGGTGGGTCTGGCTTGTTGGAAGTGGGATGCCATTTAACTAACTGCTTTCAGCACATCCGTTTCCATGGTGGCTGCCTTTTAGGGTACAGACTCACACATCTGGTATGCAGCTCAATGACCAGAGCCACCACTTTTCCGTCCCATTTTGCTTCTCTTCATCTACCTGGACACAGCGGTTCCTGTCACCCACTGTAGTCTGGGGTAAGGGCTGGTGCACTTTCTCACAGCTTCCCACGAGCCTGTCACCTCAGCCTCACTGTACCATCTGTCCTTTCTCCTTGCCTGAAAGAAGCTGCGCCCAGTGCTGCACTCCTGGAGTAAGGGCACTGGGGGTCTGAAGAGAGGAAGGAGTACTTCCTTGGAAGTGCTATGCTGGCATCAGACTTTCTCAGCTGAAGGAGTTCTTCATGCAGGATCAATGGGGAATAATTCAATAAAAGGAAATATTGTTTCTTTAGATGAAGAAATTGTGTTTCTCACAGGTGTTTGTAAGATGCCCAAGTTCTGGAGGTGTAAGATCCTTTTAAATATCTACTTCTCAAAAACAAGAAGCATCCTCCTTTGAAAATCTGAGGTCTTCAGTTGGGCAGAGGAAAACTTAGACATACGCTCAATGGGTTTAGTGGACTGGTTTGTACTGTTCATCCTGTGATATTTAATTGACAAAGAGTCTTTCTCTCGCTGTCACTTCTTTTTTGCATATGCAGAAGAAAGCTTTGTTTCATTACAACCCCTAAAATTATATTCTATGCTAAGAACGCCAGCCAAGGCAAAGAAAACAAAGCACAGCTATGCCTATCCCTCCTTACACCAGCAGACGCTGACACATCATTAACACTAGGTTGGAATCACACATGATAGTCTGCATGAACATACTTTTCTATGTTTGTTAAGGTTAATCTCAAGGCTTGTTTCAAGGTGAAGCTACACAACCATTTTAAAAACTGTCATTAAATCATTACAGTCCAGACCACGGGACTGCAATTTTCCCATTGATCCTCCCGTGTCAGCAGGATCGACATGGATTGGCATGTGGGAGCGTCACTGCCGTAGAACCCCCCTGTGTCCCCCCATTGCCTCTGGTAGCTCTCAACCAACAGCAACATTCGTGGTTCGATAGCCAATCTGACAGAGGCAGCGGAACGGGGTGAGGCCGAGCAAGACACACAGAGAAGGGTTGGATGCGTGTTTGTGTCTGTGTGCATGTGAAGGGTACAGCAGAAGAGGCACAAATTCACCAACCAAGACTGCTGAGTTCCAGGACTTTGCCACCTGCTTCCATCACCTTCAAATACAATGGACGTCTATGATAATCCGCTGGGAATCTTCACCGTGATTCAGTGAGTAAGCTAATGCATCTGTACTTCCCCATTTAAGCTAATGGGAATATAAATATTTAAATATATGCATACTTCGCAAGGGCAATATGGTTTTGAATACTTACACCTCTGTGTCCTTAATGGTAAGACATGTTTTTTGGTTTGGTTGCTAAACACTGAAAATAGTTTGACCTTTGAATTAAACTAATCTAAGTAGCATTTCAACAAGAAGTAACACAGACATTCTAGATAATTTATTGAAAATGCCATAGAACTGCAGTGAACTTCAGAAAGTGAAGAAAGGAATCAGGCATTTTCTTTTTGCAAAGAATGCTGACTCTCTCAGAAGTTTTAAGAATGTTTTAGTAAGCATGTATTTATGTCACAAATGGATTTGAAAGATCCTGAAAGTAATGAAGCGAATTCCCATTAAACTGCATGGTATGCTTGTCTTTGAATAATGAACTCATACTGTAGATAAATTATTCAAGATTTCACTCTATTGTATGTATGTTGGGTCATAGCATAAGAAATGATGTTTGTTTAAAGTCTTCCTCTCTGCATTTATTTGCCAAATGAGGTTGTCCAATACTTAGGAGGGCTGGGAGTTGGTATGCCTGGATTCTGTCCCCAGTTCCACCAAAGACAATTCTTCAGATAAAGCCATGTTAGGTTGGGGTTTTTTTGTTTGTTTGGTTTGGTTTTGGTTTTCTTATATTGTTGTTATTGTTGGTTTGTTTTCTCTTTTTGGATCTCTGGTGTTTTTTCATCTCTAAAATTGATGTAAAACTAGAACTTAATGAATAACAGTCTGTCAGGAGAATTAAATTTTGCATAATCCAAATCTTCAAGAATTGTGAAGCTTTGGACTCATCTGGTCCCTTTCTACTTGAATAGAATTGTCTCTTCCCATTGAGTTCTACTGCAGCTGAAATAATTTTCTCTGGATCTTTCAGTAATGTAGCTTTTTTGTGTATTATTTAACTTGTTTTGCCTCTATATATTTTCCACAAATGCAACAAAATAAAATAAGCCCAAAGACATCTGTAACTTTTCATTAACCATGTGATTGTCAGATTTGTGTATCTATTCCTTCCGCATTGTTTGCTTTTCATTACTCTTTCTAATGTTTTAAATCTAGTCTAGAAACCTTTTTGAATAGGGACCTTGCCTTTGCAGGTCACCAGTGAAAAAGCTAGTATATTCTGGAGCACATTAAAATAAATTCCAGAATTCTGAATAGTTTCTTTATCAACAAAAGTCTGTCCTTCCTCTGCTTCATGAACCCCAAGGCAGATGGGCCACTGCTGTGAGGCCAGCTTGCTCCCTTGTTCTGGATGCTGCAGCTGAATACAGGAACTGGGCAGACTTCAAAAAGAGAGAGCAGAGACACAAAAAAGATAGCAAATACAGAACCACGTTCATAAATATTTCCCTTTCCTCCCCTTCCCTCCAAGCTGGAACAGGCAATGCAAGTGGAATACAAACTGACACGGTCTCAGGAGCAGCAGAGGGATTGCTGCTTCAGCTCCATGCACGCGGGACCTGCTCGGGGCAATGCTGTTGCTCTTGGTCTTCCAGAGCCTCTGGATACTTTGCCTTTGAGGACTGCTGGGCTGCTATGTAAAGCAAGGCAACCACTGCCAGTTTAATGGGGCATACCAACTGAAACCCTGCTGGAAGTTTTGATGAATAAATTGATGGAAACATAGGTTCATGTTTCCATATGCTCCCTCACATTTCAGGGGGGCTGAAGCATGTTTGCAAATTCAGACTTTTCAGAACTGTACAGAAAGACTGTACAATGGGTGCCGTTTTTAAAGTTCATATGCACTGGAGTTATGCTCAGCAGGCTTAGAACTGATCATTAATTTTTTTTCAAGTGGAATTCTTTGAACATATTACATCAGAACAAAAGAAGCTTGGAATGAGTGGGCAGTGCTTATGCAGGCTCTACCATAGAGCCATGAGAAAGAGGCAGAACTCTCTATTATTCACATTCCCCTTAAAACATGAAGAAAGCTGGCAAGTCCTGAACAAGCATAAGGAATTTGAAAGCTTAAAAAGAAAGGAAATATTCAGATACAGTCATTAGAGTTTCAGTTCTTTGATTATCTAGATGAGGAGTGCCAGGGATACAGAAAGAATCAAATAAGGTTCTTGTATAGTCATCAAGCCCCTGTATTATCTGCTGCAGAACCAGAATTCAGTCTGACATAGGCTGTTTTTTTTTCCAGAGAGCTGATCAATCCCCCAAAGTCAGTAATATAGCTCCCTAACTGCTTGTGGTGTACCCACAAATCTTGATTAGGCATATGCTCCTTAATATGACTGGCCAAGTCTTCATCTCTGTGAAAGCCATTTATCTCTATAAACAACTGTGCTTCATTGTGTTCAGAACGGAGAGAAGCAAGAAAAACCAACCAACCAACCAACCAATCAACCAACCAACCAACCAACACCCCCCCCCCAAAAAAAACCCACAAAAAACCAAAAAAAACCAACCAAAACCCAAAGAAAGCATTATATCTCATCATCTTACTCGCAACAGTTGAGCAGTGAGGGTTATGCCTCTATGTTGGGGTGTTCTTCTGATTCTGTTCCTGACACTCTTCTCTGAATGCCCATCAAGCTCACTGTGAAATGAACTTGCAGAAGTTTAACCAGAGAAATCAGACTACTGGAACCCGGTGTCTGTGGTTTCTGTGATTTGGCAGCAATAAGCATCTCCCCTATGGAGCTGCACAGTGCTGTCCTCAGAGCACCACTCCTGATCACGAAGCTTCCTAAGAACAGGTGTGCCACCATGGACATGCCTGGAAGATGACAGTGGCTGGCAGTGATGGCCTGAGACAAATAGACTTTAGGAGCCAACTCTCAAAAACTTGACAGAAAAGGCTCATAATGTAAAGGATTACAAAACCAGTAGATTGTACTGCTCATTGTTAAACTTTCAAATTACAAAAAAAGCAGGTATTCCCTAACTTGAATCTCTTTGTCTTCGTAACATTAAAGTGCTACCTTTTCCAATAAAGAGGGGAAAATAATTTTGATGAACCTCTCATAGAGGTTCATCAAACTTAACAGTTTTGTGTTTAACCATGTGCAGACAATGTAATGAGAGCAGCTAATGATGCTTTTATTAACTCAACAGTCAGAATATCTTCCTACACAAAGGATTTCCCTGGATCAAGACCCCTCCTAAGAGATCCCAAGATGTGTTTGCATTAGCAGTTTAGTTCAGATCAGGAATGTACTCAGGAAGCAAATATTCTGTTCTGTTTACTCTACTTGCATTCTCAGTGTGAAGTGGTCTTGGAGCACAGAAACAGGACTTCCCTCCGCTGAACCAAGTACATGGGGTCCAGCAAGGCACCTGCTACACACCAACCACTCAGCACCCTGTGCAGGGCCCAAATGAGAGATAGTCCAAAGTAATATCCCTGAAATGTGTACAGGTTGGCCCTCAGCTGCTCTGTACCCACCATTTCACTCTACAGATCCACTCCAATTACATTGTGCTACTTGCTAATGCAGAGATGCCCTAGACTTCTAAAGGGGACAGTCAAAATCAGACTGGCACTGAGCCAGATCAGCTATTAGCTTGCCGGCCTTTGCAGCAGTTTGCATTGAGATTATGGAGAGGTGCCGAGCGGGAAATCTATGACTGCAGTGTGGGTGGTGTTTAAAGCAGTTTTTAGCTTTAGGTTAGATGAGGGTTTCCGAAAGAGGGGTCTTAGTGACTTTTTAATGCTTCTAGATAAGATGTGTTGTTCTCTCTTGGTTTGTTTTTTTTCACTCTATGCTCATCAACATTATGTGGAAGGTTGTGTCAGGACAGAGCTAGTTCTAGCCAACGCCAACAAAAAACAGCAATAAAACCCACTGTCACAAGCCATCCACTTTGAAACAAAGACAAGGTAGAGCAAGTGTTACAAACACTGTCAGAGAGATCATCCGGGTGATGTAACTGGATCTGTGACCTTCCTTAACTCACAGAGAATCTTTTCTGCTCAATAGGCCGCTGAAATAGCTGACTTCTGGCTAGATTTAAATAAGCCACTTGTAAATAATTTTGTCATGGGTACTGGGAGGGAAAAAAATCTGGCTGCAATTGATTTTGTTCCTGTACTTTCACAGCATTTTGCCATAAGCCCTCAGTATTGACAGTCTTCCCAGACCTACAGTGAATTTGCAGTGGCTGCCCTAAATATCTCATGCCTACTATTTTCTCTTTTCCTACATGTTCATGTTGAATAAACATTGAAACCATTTCTGTCCTTGAAATATTTGCATACTGTGGTAAAGACTCCAAAAAGGCAAATGGATAAAATTGTTCTGTGGTCAAGTCTGTAAGCAATACTTTACTGAGAAGGTACAAATGGGAACAGCAACCATTTCACTGTTAATCTGAGTTATGCTCTGTTTGCATCTACTGTGAAGCTTACCTTAATTTTAAAGGGTGGGATATTGAAATTATGGAATCCTTTGCTTCAGTCAGCTGTTCCAGTTTAGCTAAGAGTAGTGTAAGTGATTATGGCTATCATCTCACACGACACCACTGTCCTGTTTTTGTGGAAGGATGGGTGCCCTCAGACATGGGGCACTGAACTCTTGTTGGACAGGAAAACAGTGGTGGTCTTTGAGATGGTGACCCACAGCTGAAAGTAAATCATTACGACAAATGCTACTCTCTTGAAAAAGGCCAGGGACCGACAGCCTTGGCAGAAGGTCACCTGGCAATGCATTCACTGTTGGCCCTGCTTTAAGCAGAAGGTTGGAAGAGAGACTTCCAGAAATCCCTTCCACTCTGAATGACTCTGTGATGATGTTAACGGACAGTGGAGAGGAAATATGCTAGAAGTAGCTTATGAAAAACAAGTTAATGTGCCTCTCGGAAGTTCTAGACCTCAAACATAAGCAAAATACTGATGTTGATGAAATCAAGAGGGCTGCAGGCAATTACAGTACAAGCGTGAAAGATTGTGTTAGGGAATCAGATACATGGTTAAATTGGCAGTAACACATTTGTCCCCTTCCTCTTTGATGTCCTTCCTTCCTTCCTTCCACCTTAATACCCAAACTTGCCAGTGGCACAGTTTATAGTGGCAACTTCAGTCTTGACAAAGTTGATAAACTGAAAAGGCCTTTTTTGTTCTGTACTGATATTGGCCAGCTATTTTTGGTCTTTGAAACTGGGAGACCCAACCGAAACACAGCTTTCAGTGGTCCTGATGGTTTAAATATGCTTAGCTGGTGCAGCTTGTTCAGTTTCAGTTTGCAATAAAATCTCAGTATCAAGATAGCTCAGGCTGGCAAGGTTCTGTATGTGGCAGAGCAGAGCTTAGTGTGGGCTGAGACATCCTGGTCTTCAGCATGACAAACTAGAGCTCCCTCAGAGCTCGGGGTAACTCCCCTCTGCAATCCACCACAGAAACCTGTTCTTGTGCACCTCGATTCAATAGCAAGTAGAAATTTTTATTTAAATAGTTGTCTGGCACCTGCCTACATCATGAGTCACCTTTGATAAAGTGCCTCTTTAAGCCCTGCTTTCAGAGGTATTCTTTGCTCATGCTTCCACTGACAGCGTGTCTGGAACAGAGGGCCCTTACCTGCAGTTCTGCTAATCAAGCATCAGATGTTTCTAGTGTTTGACAGTAGAATTGGTGGTCATTTCAGAGAGTTCTTGAGTATATTTCTGTGATTTCATGGTGGGTTTTACTGCAGAGCTGCTGAGAAAGAAAAATACTCATTTGCATGCTGCAAAGCATAGGCAAGGGGCCAGATCTGTGCTATTACAATATCTGATCTCTGTAAGGCAAACATCCTTTTGAAAGGAGCTAATGTTTCTGTCTATTCAGTTCTGATTCACAGTTCAGCACTTTCCTCATTCAAACACCCTGGGGAAGAGTTAACTGTATTTTTCTCTTCTCCTTTTATCTTTATTCCTGGATTAAGTCAAGAAATTATTGGTTCATGTTACAGCCCTTTTTTCCCCTTGCAGTAAATCATCTGCAGTATTTTTGCTATTGGTATGCTGTATGTCATGTATACTCTGTTCATATCACACTGAAATAGTTAATTATTTGCATGACAAACATTCAGGTTGTATCCTATGAGTTGCCCCATGGGGGTATGTGTTGTTAACTAATGCATACAGTGCACATATCTTCAAATGAGCTTTTCATCAAAAGCAAAAAATTGCTATAAAACATTTAATAAAAAATGTTATTGATAATTTTTCCCTTCTGTTTATGAAGAAAAAATCATAATATTTAATATAGTTATTAGTAGAATCTCAGCAGTAATTTTTTATCTGCTGTTCACTTGCTGCCTATGCTTTGCAAACACTTCCCGAAAATCAAATAACAAGAATCACGAGCTGTAATTTCTTGTTTCTGAGGGAACATGACTGATTATTAAAAGAACCTTTAATTCTGTGAATACAAACTTTAAAATTATTTTTCTATAAATACCACGCAAAATGCAATTCATATCTATCACTTGTATCCCTGCCAGGAAATGTAATTGCTGTTCACAGAGAGCAAGTACGGGGGAAAAAAATTCATTTAAATATTTAAACATTTAAACATTTAAATATTTCCTATATATGCTTTATCTGTGGAAAAAAATCCAAACAAAACAAGCCTAGACCAAACCCACAAAACTCTTATGACAGGAAGCACTTTGCATTTATCAGCACAAAAGCTACTCATGTCTTTCTCATCAGGCAGTGTGCTTATGCTTTCCCTAACACAGCAGTTGCCCTCTGCCTACACCTGCAGTGTCCGCATGGACCCCTTGCCTTTCCAGATGAACAGGCACAGGAGCTAATTATTCTTGAGATGATCCTCCACATAAAGTCTAGGGAGCATTTCAGAAGCACAGCACAAGCCTCTCCCTGCTGAACCAACATTCCCAGCATGCTGAAATGCTGAATAAATAACTTCTCTCCAAAACCAATGCATGTTATATACTGTTCCTTCATTTAAATAACATCTTTTTTATCTCAGGGCTTCGGGGTTAGAGTTGTGTAATGTGAAGGCAAGTTATCCCTGCATGGTTTCAGGTTTCAATTGCAGCCCAGGCTATTCAGGAATCTTTTTCTTTCAAATACTTCTGCTTGGTCCCACTGTGGCTTTATGGACAAATTCTCTGCTTTGTGAGTGACAGCCCACAGCAGCATCAGGTGTGAATTTAAGGCCTTTCCAGTCAGTCCTTCCTTCCACGGGGAGGTCAAAAGCTCTTCTGGTGCCCCGGAGCCTTCCTGCTGCAAACCCCTGGTGGAGCGGTACCTGCTGCAGGTCCCTTGCTCAGCCCGGGGAGGACAGGGTTAAGGAGGCTCTGAGCTCCTGATCTGGGGCTGCCCGAGCAAAGGCAGCCCGGCCCGTGTGGGTTTGTCTGTTTTTACCCCGCTCTCAGCCCTGCTGGAGGGGGTTGTACTACAGCTGTGCCTCACAAACTCAGCTTCCCAGGCTAGGAGCTTCCAGACTAAAAGCTTCAGCAGTTCTTTTACGGTGCTACAGCAAGAGCCTTTTGCAGGAGGTACAGCTGCTTCTAAATACCTGTGATTCCACAGATACATGTTAGCAAAGACGTCAGAGTTTCACAGCTTGCCTGGGGTTTACTGAGATCCTGCCATCAGTCCCTGGGATCTGAAGCAGAGGCAACGGGCTGCATTTCATTACGTGTTTGTATTTCGAATGAGACTTAATTTTCTTTTACCTCAACAGTACAGCATTAATGTTTTGTTAACGTTGATATATTGAAGTTGGAACAGCACAGCACAGTGGATGCTAATGAGCTTTAAACAAATGGAAAAGACATATGAGTGCCTGCCTAGTTCCAGCCTTGGCCGGCTGCACCAGGTAGCAGGGGAGGTTGCTTGTGGGATACAAGTAAGTAGCATCAGTCCTCTCCAGGGAAATTGCTCAACATCCCCGCATATACTGACACAGGAAAATATCTCTCCAGCTGTCAATCCTTCAGCCTCCTACAAGAGGAAAAAATTGCTGCGGTTTGTTGTGACTACATATCAGTTTAACTGGTTTTTATAACCACATATTTTACCCCCACAGAAAATAAATTTTAACAGTCAAATATAACAACTAATTGAAAAAATACACGTGGCACTAAGAAAACTTCATCCTTTTTGGTAAAATCATGGCAGGGAGCAAAAGCAGGGAGAAAAATCTCATGATTTTTTAAATTATGAAAGTTGCTATTTACTAATTTCTAAATAGTTAAGGGATCTTTGAAAGGATACCTTAAAATATAAGAAAGGAATGCATTTTTTTTAGGATTTTCCATTTTATTCCTTGCTGAAGGTTATTAATTTTTTTCTGTGCACCACATTGACCTAGTCAGGAAGATAATTTTTAAAAAATTAAGCAGTATTGAGCAGTCAGTGTATTCCTGAGCATCTCTATAGGAGGAAAGGTTTCTTACAAATTAGTATTCCTCAACTTTAAGAAGATTTCTGTCTGATTCATAGGGGTCAGAAAAGTTCCTCTCACGAAAAAAACTTAGAAAATTCAAAGGTAATCCAGTTCTAGGCTCTCTGCCATCCAGGTGCTTGTACCCGGCAAGGAAAAAAAAATCTCCTTAATCCTTTTTTGTTTTTATAATTACTTGTTTTTCCTCTTCCCAGCAGTTCTTCTGTCGAGCACAAAAGTTACTACATCCAGTTATACCTTTTTGTTCTTGCTTATAAAATCTTCATGTCTCCTCAGTTATATATTAACACAAGATTAATCACTTGAATAATCTCAGTTTTTTATCTCATCTGGCACAGTGACAGACATCAGCCATTTGGTGGCATGTTCCTAGGTTTTTTGTGCAGCCAATATATGTGTGTGACTGCCTGGGGGAAAAAAAAGAGGGTGAACTAGTGAGAAAGAGAACAAGAACACCAGTATCACATTTAGCATGGTAAATGCCATGGTATTTTGGAGACACCAGCTTCCACATGTGATCATCTAATAGCTTCTGTCCATGTTGTTGTGTATTTCATTGTTTATGTAAGAGAGGCTGACAGGAAGGGCACTTCTTGGCAGTTAATGATCACTGTCATTGACCAAGCCAATCAGTCAGTAACTGGAAATTTCTGACCTTTATGGCTTCCTTAATTTGATGAGTCTCCTTAGTCATATATTTTTTTAACCTTTCCTCTTGGATCTGAAATTGTGTGCTTTGATATTAATGCAACGTGCCACAATAGAATGAAGAAATGTTTCTTTCTCAGACTGTTCCTGACAGTTATTGTAACCAAAGGGAAAGCAAGACTTGGTTCTGAAAGCGCCATCATATTTACACTGTCTTCTAATGTTTTCCTTTACCTCCCTTACCTTTGCTGGAGCTGCTATCACTTTATAGTGTCCACTGCATATTATCTTCAGAGTTCATTTCAGAAAAAGCCCTGAATTTGTCAATGATTGTTTCTTAAGGTCTGCTACAACACGAGTATTTTAACCTAGGGGATTTAAAGGTTTCCAAAATTTACTTTCTCTGAGAAAAATGCACTGTTTGATGAAGACTGTAGCCTTTCTTTGGGAAAAGGTTTTTTTAACAAAATTCTAGTTTTCAGATTACTTGGGGTTTATTTGGAAAGTCATTGTGAGTTCGAATGTTGGCATGAACAGAAATCAATTTACTAGAATGTATCATATTCACAAAGTTCTTAAAAGAAATTGGCTTTCAAAGCCATCTTGTGAGTAGCTGCATTTATTACAGTAAATACGTATATTCTTCTGGCCAGGGAGAAACATTCTGACTTATTTAGGCACATATGAATACGAAGCAGAACCTCAGATTTAAAAAGCGTGCTATCATCTAATAATTTTCTGTAAAATCATGGCTAGCCAGTAAAGTGCTAAAGGCCGTGTTTGACTTGATGGCCCTCAGGGAGCAGAGATCTCGAACCAAGCCTGGGTGCTGCTGCTCTGACCAGCTGGAGCCTTGGAGAGACGGCTTTGCTCCCCATGAATGAGGCTCAGAAACACATTGACTGCACAGCCAAGTACAGCAGACATGGGGCAAGTTCAACTCAGTGGCCAAATTTATTTCCATGGTCATATTTTGTTTTATCCTCTGGTTAAGCCTTCATGTACAGCATAACAGATACTGTAATACACAATAAAAAAGGACCAGTCCAAGGGCACTGAACCAGACACTTTGCAAAGGGAAAGTAGCATAACTCCTATAATTCCAATGGACATTCCCGTTAACATAGTGCCTCTAGCTGGAAAGATGCAAGAAGGTTAATGTTTGTTAATGTATGGTCTTCTTTTGGTGAAGCTCAGAGACACTCTATCCTGCCCAATGTGAAATCTCTGTATTTAACTCAAGTGTCATGGAAAATGTTAATGAACCGTACCTTTAAGCAACAGACTTTCTGTATTACAGCATTCGGGTAAGCTTGGACAATATTTCTAAAATGACATGAAAATTACTTCTTGATGTTTCTTTGAATTATTGTTTGTGAAGCATTTGTTGAAATTACTATGCTTCAGTGAATTGGTGAAAAATTACCTATCGCTGCACACCTGAGATACTACAGTAATTTTCTGTATCTAGAACAATATAATATTGTTATAGCACTCTATGAGCATTGTGTCCAAGACAGTGGGCTCTCATTTCTGGCACCAAGCAGCCAATGAGCAAAATGAACTGATGTTCAAAATGCCAGGCCTCGCCTCTAGGAATACACAAAACAGAGACCTATATCTTGCCACTACACAGATCCCTGCCTTGTTTTGCTTTTTAACCCTACCTATCCCCTGACTTCAGCGATGACAATTACGATGACACTGTGAAGTGCCCTGAGACGAGCTGCTGAAAAATGCCATCCCTGAGATGCTGCTGGATAACGCCACAAAAGCCAGCCTCCCCCCTCGTGAGGGAGAGCAATTCGTGCTGTGCCCGGGTAAGGGGACGCTGGGGAGTGAGCTCCGGTTTGCAACTCAGCTAATTAAACATTAATGAAGTCCTTACAAAAGAGAGAGCTTTGCTTCACACTTCTGAATGCCTAAACCCAATCTGTAAATGTTTGTTTTCCCCATTTTAGCTTTTTAATTTATTTCTCAATTTTCTAACCTCTGAAATGATAATAAAATGTACTAGATTTGAAATAGAAGTCTCCAAACAGTATTTTAGCAATCTGTTAGGAGCTGGAATACATATGGATTACCCTGTAAATCTAAATTATTGGCACTCAGGAGAGATTATTTCCATTTATTTTGTTTTATCGTGTAATATTTTGCAGCTATGGCTGCAGTGCTGTTATTAACTTGTGATAGTTCTAAACCCTGGTAGGTGATTAGATCATTTACTGTGTAAAATTCAGGCCTCCAAAGTAAGATGATGCTAATCAGTTGAGCCATAGGAGTCCCAGCTGCTCACGCTCTCCAAAGATTTGACCCCTACTGTATTGGATAAGTCTCAACAGAATTTTAGTTTGTAATTGGAAACAGTTGCTAGAATATATTTTTTATTGACTTGCTATAATAGAGAAAAGATACAGAAAGCATCGCCACAGCACAGGATGATTTTAATTTATACAAAGAAGTTCATGACAGGAAAACAGTCTTTCCAGATACAAAGAGAGTTTTGCATATTGCAAACATGCTTTCAACCATTTGGAAAGAAGTATTTCTCTCTGTTGAAGTTAATTCCTCTTCGTATTAGCAGGAATTACTTATGTATCTTTAAAAATAAGACAGCTCTCTATGTTAAATGACAGCTGGCCTTGGTGAAAGATAATTGTGCAGCTTGGGCATTCGGGAGATAGGGAATTGCCACAAAGTCACTGTTGATCCTCAGGCAAGTGATTCTATTGGATTTCTTGCCTGTAAAGTGAGATAAGTCATCCCTCATAGCTAAGGTAGGATTTTCCTTCCTTTTTTCTCTCTTCCCACACCCTTGCACTTTAGATGGATTTGAATTTATTCACTTAGGAAAAAAAGTAAACCAATTCTTGCTCAAGAAGCACACAAACAGACTTAATCGAAAAATCTTGAGAATTCCAAAGCCTAGCGCCAGTTTCCACAGGGAGGAGAAGAGGACAGAGTCACTCACAGATAGTCACTCATGGAAAGCTGTGAAGATTTTTTTCTGGGCAGCTGGAACCTGGCTGAAAGATGGCTTTCACCAAAGCCTTTCTGAGCCCAGCTGCAGCCACCATTGATGCAGGCAGTACTTACTGTTCGCACAGCTTCCCCAGCTGATCGGGGCTGGTAGTAGCTTGAATTATGAAGGGTTACGTCTTTTCAGGGTTTTATAAATGCAGATTACCACTGTAACCACATTCACAACAAACACCAGATTTCTTAGGTAAGTCAGTGACCAAGATGGAAGAAGACTGGTTCCAAGTCCTGCATTTAACACGCAATAAAACCTCTTCCCCCAGACACTCACAACATTTGATTTGAAAGTATAAAAATGTACCACTCTTGCTCTGTTATGTCTATTGGGGGTTCATTTAATGCACTTTTACTGTCCCAGCCCAATTGATTCAGACATAACTGAAATAAAAATGTTATTTAGAGAAGCAGGTAAATGTTATGTAAAACCAGAAGAATGCCATTCAGAACTTCAGTTCCTACTAACCTGCACAAAAATGCTGGAGGGAGTGTTCAGCTTATTTTCTCAAACTATCACTTATGGCTTAGGTTTCGGACCATAAGTCAACGACAGCACTTAATTCAAGTAACAATTAGAACAGTCATTTAGAGGTAAAGTGATTTTAACTTCTCACAGTTAATATATCCCATGCTAGCAGAACATGCAGTGGAGGAACAAACAGTAAGCATTTGTATTTGTTTGATATGTTTACAGACTGATGTTAGTAGTTTTCTTTATGAGGAAAAAAATATATATATCATGAATTACAACTGAAGAGCAACTGGCTTTAGAAAAAATACAGGAAGACAGCACAGGGACACTTTCACATACTTAAAGCAACAAAGAATGACTTGTCTAAGCATTCTGTCAGCTTTCCAAAATGAAATTCATATGATCAAACATCCATGCACACAATCAGACATCTATGCACTCTGTGGTCTGTGTTCTTTGCACATTTTTGTCAGTCTCATCTGCTGAGCAGCTTGCTCAATAAAGACCAAAAAAAACAACAACAAAAAAAAAACCAACCAAAACATAATTTTTCTTTATGCTTTTGATAAAGGTGTTACATTATCAACATCATCAACATTTGCAGCAACATTTCACCAGTTTGAGATCTCGACAGAGCTTACAAAAGTAGCTGAGCCAGGTCTTATTGGCAGGGAGATGGCAAACATCCAGCAGCTCCCAGGTGCTGCAGAGTTCAGCAGCAATTAAAGATGTGCCACTCTTTGCCTCCGAGCCAAGACCATGATAGCTTGTAAAGACCCAGAACAAAGCTAGGAATATCCTGTCAGCTTTTGGACATAATGTAAAACTGAAGTTCTGGCTACATGTGGTCATTAAAAATCCGTTCAAGCAGTTGGAAAATATGGTGCAATAACTCCTTTATCCTGGAAAGCTGCCACTCAGGTTTACTCCCTCATCTGGCAGCCAATGTTCCCTCTGTGGCCTCCTGTGAGTGTGGTGGTCTGGCTTTCTCAGCGGGGCTGGTGGATGGGAGCTCTGCTTCATGCATGGCTTTCTTTCTCTGCGTGCCTGCTGTGATAGAGTGCTCTTCAACTTCCAGCTTGCCTGAGAATTCCATCAATGAGAACATGTGCTTAAAGCTAATATGAGGAAAATGGGTAACATCATTACTTGAGAAACATTGCCACACAGGAATATTGGGGAATATTCTACACATTTACATGTAAAACCTGTTTGCCATGTCACTCAACCACTTCAGGACTGACTAACTCTTAAGAGTTAAGACCCTTGGTTTGTTACAGAGATCTTTTAGAATATTTGAAGTTAACCATGCTTTGAGCATGCTTAAGTTCCTGCCCCCTGCAGACTGGACTGAAAGTCAAACAGAATCACAGAAATATCTAAGTTGGAAAAGACCTCTGAACCCAGCACTGTCATGTCCATCATTAAATCATGTCCCTAAGTGCCACATCTACACATCTTTTAAATACCTCCAGTGGTAGTGACTCAGCCACTTTCCTGGGCAGCCCATTCCAACACCTGACTACCATTTCTGTGAAGAAAATTTTCCTAATACCCAACCTGAACACCCCCTACTGCAGCTTGAGGTAATTTCTTCTCATCCTGTCTCTTGTTATCTGGGAGAAGAGACTGACCCCTACCTCACTACAACCTCCTTTCAGGTAGTTGCAGAGAGTGATAAGGTACCTCCTGAGGCTCCTTATCTCCAGGCTAAGCTTCCTCAGCCACTCCTTATCGGACTTGTTCTCCAGACCTGTCACCAGCTCTGTTGCCCTACTCTGGACATGCTCCAGCACATCAGCATCTCTCTCGTAGTGAGGGGCCCAAAACTGAACATTGGCTCCAAGGTGTTGCCTCACCAGTGCTGAGCACAGAGGGATGATCACTGTCCTAGTCCTGCTGGCCACACTATTCCTGACACAATCCAGGATGGCAGAACAGCATACACAATTTGCATTGACTACTCAGTATCCACAGTCATAGAAATGAAGTATTTTTTATCTCCTGACTGCCAAACTAAATAACTGAACAGTGTAGCTCTGTAGCTACAGCATGGAAAGTGAAAGGTGTGAATGATAAATGCCCTGAGGTCTCTAGGTTACCTAAAGCATTCCTTCAGAACCTGTAAATTAGTTATGGTCTCACCAACTGCATTACAACTGACACTGTGGATCCAGTTGAAAAACTGGGGTTTGGCCTTTCCCAGTGCAATATAGCCCCAATTTTGTGCTCCTCCTGGATTTTGCATAATACAATAAAGCTATCACTGGTTTCCAAATATATACATATATACATATATATATATATATATATATATAGAGTGCCCATTCAGACCTCAAGGTCAGTATATGCTAGAGAGAAAATAAGGGACCTTTATGGACTGGCTGCATTGTTGGGGAAAAATATTTAAAAGAGCAGATCTTCAAAGCTATAGAACTATTTTAGGCACATGCTGTGATTCTTGAGGTCATTCAGTGCTGGGTCAGGAGTTAGACTTCAATGATCCTTGTGGGTCACTTCCAACTCATGGTATTCTAAGATTCCATGATTTTAGAAGCTACAAAAAATATGATTGAGGTCAAGTAGTCAGCAAAGCAATTCTGAAATGGTCAAGGGTAAAAAAAAATAAAATTTATCACCATGATCTATTTGCACTTCATCATCTGGATGCCACCACTAAATTCACAGATTCAGACAGTTAGAAATTCAAGAATAATGTGATAAAATGAAAAAGGGAACAAAGGTTTGGATTGGAATACAAATTATTTTTGTATATTATTGTGAAACTGATGTGGAACAAATTGCTACCTGCATACCAATAAAAAACCCATAAATAAATACAAAACTTAAGTGAAGTAGAGCACTGCTTTCCACAGCTCCTGTGCTTGATCCCTGAAAATACCAGGAATCACTCTACTTGTCTTCCACATGGTCTGATTAAAAGCTTTTTAAAATTCTATTTCACAGCTTTAGTGTTTTGAAAAGGTTGTTATCCTCAGTTCTTTTCAGTAGACAGAAACAGAGGTCTCCAGAGAGCCATTCATCTTATCCTAAAATAGGCATCTAAGATAGGTCAGCAAATGGTCTTCTGAAGATGATTCTATTAACTATAAAGGGACAGTAGACTCAGATGTCCAACTTTCAGAAGCCTGTAATTAGACAAGATGATTTTCACTCATCAAGCTACTTTTAGACAACTTTTTTTCCTCTTAAGATATAAAATCTCAACTTTTTAAACTAGAAAAATACACTACACCCTTGCTGACTTTAAAATCCTGCATATAGTAAGATGGATTTTACTCTTCTGCACCCTAGACAAACTTTCAAGCCTTTCCTTTTCCCCCCACTTGAAATGCCAGCATACAAGAGGGACACTGCTTTCTCTGTATTTCTAGGTGTAACTCAAATCAAAAGTGTTTGAAAACTCAGGAAAAACATTGTACTTGTCACATTTTCAGCTCAGGTTCAGAGATTTCCAGTTCATGTATGATTCAAAGGATCATCTAAATATTAGGATGCCTGTCCAAACTAAAATGAAATTCCAGATGCTTGAGATTCACCTGTCATTGAAGATAATGTTGCCATGAAGAAAACCCCAATTATCCCACTAGCGATGAAATACTGAGAATAACAGTAGTCAGAATGGCACTTACTGAATTTACAGCGCTGCAAAGCTATGAGCTACCAGGAAGATGAACAAGGAATGTGGGAGACATTTTCCATTATTCATACCAGGAGCTGTACTCTGCTCCTTGCTGAGAACATACCCCTCCTATGCAGTTTGCACAGAGTCAGATACTGTCCACCCCAAACAATTGCATGTGTCAGTTCAAATTGCTCATTGAACGGTGACACCTCACTCATTTCATGCTCCTCACCCTTTTCTCTGTATCATTCCTTTGTTGTGACCCTTTCTGTCAGAGATGTTAGTTTTAAAGGCAGCATGAGATTAACTGCATAATGCTCCCCTTTCAAGGCTGCCTTCGCTTTATCTCCATCCAGCTGAGCTGGACACCAGGAGGCACCAAGCCCCCCCGGGAGTGGCCACAGCTCCCTGTAGCCTGTTTGCATAACAGCTCACTCCTCTTTCTAACATGACCACAATAAGAAGAGGGGCCACATTGTTTCTAGAAATAAAACAGATTACTTTAATCCTAAACCTACTCAGAGCCAGGATAATAATTTTTTTTTAACTGTGTGTTTAACCATTTCTGAGGAGGCTAAAATAGCCAGACATTTGCGTGTATGTTATTCTTGTTTAAGGAATAATCCTCAGATGGGTTTATTAGGGGGTTGAGTTTTCTCCCCCTAGTTTAAAAAATACATTCAGAAAAAAAAAAAAATCAAAATCAGAAGATTGCACAACCATTTGCCAGTCTCTGTAAAAAAAATGTATTTAGAGTTTTCTCTCAGTCTGTCCACTGTTTCTCCAGCCAACTATTACCCAAAGATATGTTAATATTCTTTCAAGGAACAGTTATTACTACATTTTTCCATGAAAGCCTATATCAACTCTCTTTTCTGATGAACCAGCTAATTGACACCTTTTATGAGGAGGCGCTTTTTTCATGTTTAGTCTCTGCACAAGGCATTGATTTTCTTGTGTATCTGCTGTCCCTTCATGCTAGACTGTAAATATGTCCTGTAATAAAACAGGACAAATGCTGTAGAATTCTCTCCTTAAAAAAGAATAAGATTTTAACATGTATGGTATTTCCAAATGAAATTCACCTCTCTTAACTTTATGCCTCTATAAACTAAGTTTCTAGTAATTTAAGTCTTTGTAAACTGACCATTTACACTGTCTACTGTCAACATGGATAGAAACTTCCAGAGGGTAGTTTATCCCCTGCTAAGATGGGTGCTCAAGGCAGTCACCTGCAGAAGTTACTGGCTCCTATCTCATCCATTAAATAAACACAGAACCTTGATGATCTGGCAAAAACAAGACACATGTGGTTTGTCAGGGTCAAGGTGCAGGAGATGAGATTTGCCCAGTGTGTCTGAATAAGTTTAGGGACATCTAGTCTTAAAAAAACCCCAAACCAGCTGTTTCCATATAATCTGAAATAACCTTCAAGTGAAATGAGTGGTGTTGGATCATTTATCACAGTTTAACATGAAAACTAAAGCAATCATAGAGGAATGAGTTTTGAGTGATTACAGACTTTCTCTTCCCCCCCCATTTCTGTGTCCTTTTGGAAAGATAGCTGCTCAGAACAATGTTAGTAGTAGCTTTGATTGTGCATCACCCAATGATACCCTGCCTATATACTTTAAAAAGATATATTTATTATGGTGATATGATATTGCTAAGTACTGCTCAAGATCCTTGTCTTGCTGAGGATGGAGAAAAGAAGAAGAGTTATTTTATCTCACTCTTAAATCTACTTCGATATACAAATGTTATCCTTTCTTGAATGAATTTTAAAATGTCAACTTTCCCGAAGTTTGAAACTGCAAGCATTCTAAAGCAATGATATATGTAGAGATATTAAACTAGTGATAAATATCAGCTCACCTAAAAATAGCATCCTGCTGAAGCTATATAGCTATGTTGAACAAGAAAGTATCAGTAGATTTGGGAATTAAAGCTTCAAATGAATCTGGTAAGCTTATTCTAAATATAAGTTTATTTCTACTTTTGCAGAATAATAAAAACTTGCACAGATGAGAAGTATGTGAGGTAGGTTGAGTGATTTTTATTTGCCATATGCATTTATTGCATTGGGTTTTCTTGATGGCATCTTTCTTCTTTCTTGGTCTTCTTGATGGCGCCCCTCACTAAAGAAGGCATTGCAAACCTAAAAGCATCCCGGAACAGCAGGATCCCACTTATCCTATGCCTGCCTATGATGTTGTCAAAGCATTTCCTAATCTCCATCCCTGCTGCCTTTTGACAGGTATATGCAAGATTAGAGCTAAGAGAAAGAAAATATTTTCTGGGTAATATTAGTGGGTGCAAGTTTTGCACCGTTTGACTAAAGGGAACTCTTTAATTTTAGGCCAACAAGCAAGGAATATAGTAGTTTTAGGATGTACAGTTTTCAAAAGTTTAACTTGCTTTGACAATTGAATTGTTGTAGCAGAGTATGGAAATACTGAGGGAACTCTTGGTCTTTTATTGAAATAACCTGTGGCTCATGACAGTGATCTGTATATAGATCATGGCACGAGAAAAAATATTTGGAATTAATCTGATACTATGAGGGGAATCAGATGGGACTCTAACAGACAAGAGATGCCTCCAGTTGTCTCTCCAAAATGGCTTCTGCATTTTTAACTTGTGGTGAGTTCTTTTTTAAGTTAGTACTTTATCCCCAGGAAAACCAAATTGCCAGGAAATCTGAATTTATGATGAGCCAATCTAAAGATCATGTAGTCTCAGCCCACTGGAACCATGTTTGTTATCCCTAAGTAGCAATTCAGGCTTTCTGCTATTCAGAAATAAATGAGCATTTTTATCTGCTTGTGTGCAGAATTTATGAAGCATAGAGGAAAAGTCCCAGGTCACAACATTATTTACTTAGTGCTGCATCCCTGGCAGCAGAGAAGAGCTGTGATATGACATGTTCTCAATACTCCTCTCTTCTCACCCTTGTTATGTTGCCTGCAGTGCTATGGGAGAAGTTCTCATACCCATTCTGGGAAATAAGCACATCTGGGTGCCTCCCTAGAGTGTCTGTACATTAATGCCCACAGCATGGGGAACAAATAGGAGGAATTAGGGCTATGATGTCATTGGAATCACAGAAATGTGGTGGGATTGTTCACGCAACTGAAGAATTATGATGGATGGAGACAGACTTTTTGGAAAGGGTGGCAAAAAGGGTGAATTATGCTGTATGTGAGGGAGCAGCAGAGATGCATGGAGCTCTGCTGTGGGATAAGTGATGAAAGGGTTCAGAGCCTGTGGGTCTGGACAAACCAGCACAGGGGGTGATGTGGGTGTCTGCTACAAACTGCCTGGTCAGAAAGAAGTGCATAAGGTCTTCTTCAGACAGCTGGAAAAAGCCTCATGTTCACGGGCCAAATGGGGAATTAGAATCATGGTGATATCTTCTGGTGTGCATTGACTGGGAAGATGATGATGGGAGCTGCTTTGCTCATGTCATACTTTGCTCAGGGCAATTCGGGGATCTGAGGCTGGGGGCAACCTTGGCTACAGTGATTATGATGACCAGAGTTCAAAAGCTGGAGAGCAGGGAACAAGGGGAAAATAGGATTATAAACCTGGGCTACAGCAGAGCAGGCTTTGGCCTTTTTCAGAGATCTGCTTGGAAGAATGCCATGCAGCATGTCCCTGGAGAAAAGAGGGATCAGGGAGAGCTGGTTCATTACCAAGAATCACTTTCTCCATCCTCAAGGGTGGTTCATACTAATGAGCAGGAAATCATGCAGAAGCAGTAGGAGGCCTGCATGGATAAACAAGGAGCTCCTGACTCAACTCAGACATTAAAAGGAAGCATACAGGAGGGGGAAGAAGAGATTTCAATGACTTCTTTGAGAAAAATCATCAAACATCAACAGTCTCAGTTTCCTAAAGAAAACCAGGTAGGGGACAGGACAAGGAATTTTAGTTAAAGAGAGCAGAAAAAAACAATGCATTTCATATGGCATTACCTACGGACCTGAGCAGGTTTAATTCTAACTTGGGACCTTTCTGACAGAGGGTAACTTTTACAGAATAAGAGACTTATCATCCATTGGGACAAAAAATAATCTGTGTTGTTGGTATTTTAGATGATGTCTCATAATTTTTCTCAGTGCATTTATATGGATACTGAAAGGAAAGAGTGATTGATGTAGAACTGGAGGGTCTTCATATCTTTGGCAAGTAAGACAAAGCAGGCCGTCAGTCCTCTGATTGCATTTTGTACAGTGGATATTTTCCAGCTCAGTGCTTAACCATTAACTTCTCAAGGTAAAATGACTACTCAGTGCAGTGAATATATTGAACATTGTAGAAAGATATGGGAACCTTTAAATCGGCAAGAGTGGGTCATCCATCACTCCAGCCAATGGTGTGTCTATTCCAAATTCTGGCTGCCTGAAATTCAACTGGAAGGAGTCCGTGAGCCCGGTGGTAAATAAGTTGGCTGTGCACAAACACAAATCAAAAGCGGTGTGAGGGCAGAGGTGATGGAATAATGATAAATAGCATCTAAAAAAAGGTTTAAAAATTTGCATTACTAAGTCTGCATTCTCAAAGTGCTCTTTTTTTCCCCACTTTTTAAAATATAGAACTTAATGTCTACTACACTGATGCCTGGGGGCAGAAATCTATGGAGAGAATCTGGTACTCAAAATATAAAAACATATCTTCATTTTGCAAAGTTTCTGACCAGACAGAGTGAAAAATAGCAAATATATTCAATAAAAAATACATATACTTTAGCACTTCCCTGATCTGCAAGGAAAATTTACAGGCTTCAGTTTAAAAGATGGCGTAGAAGACTTTCTTGGACTACAAAACTTTAAAAAGAGTTTTTTTATATGTTTGGTGAAGAGATAACCACTTCAGTTTCACATAAATATATATACCTACATATACACACACACAATGATGTATAAGGTGATATAGTTAGGTAGCATTACAGTAAGGAGCACTGATCAATGCACCACAAAGACATAAAGTTATGAGGTAATGGGTTTTTGATGTTGCTGGAAAAAAAACCCCAGGAGTGGTTATATTAGCCAGATGATTCAAAACATGTAGTAAAAATAACACTAATGAAAGGTCAAAACTTTGCAAAAGGAACATTAAAAAGCTCTTGGGAAGAGTTCTGGGACTCTCAAGGAGACAGCTGACTCTCAGGGATTATCAAGAGGGATCAGTCTTACCCATTCTTGAATATGTGAAATGAGTAACATAGCTTTGCTGTCCATATTCACAGTATATTTTTTAAGGTCAAGTATAAGCAGAAAATGTTAGGGGACCACAGGAACATATCCTCCAAAACAGATTTCAGAGCTTCCAGACTTCAAAATTATTATTAACAGCAACATTTACCAGGCTGCAAATCACAATTCCATCCACTTTATTTCTTACTTTCAGACTTACTGTGGTCCAGAACTAGTAGATAAATTCCTCTCATAGCCATAGATATTTAGACTTCCCAAAATTAATAAATTGAGGTCTGCCATATACCTCTAATGTGCTCAATGCTTTTATGATTTTTTTTCACCAACAAATTCACATAAAGCCTCACACCTTTCAACGACTTTGATTTATCAGACACTGCCATTAAATTAAGTCTATAGAGACTAACATGTGATACAGACTAATGCCAGAATTTACCAAACTATAAAACAACAAAGGAACTAATTGGAACTGCTGGAGTAGATGCTATGCTGTCTTTACACTAAAAATAATCCAAACCCTAGCTCAATAGCACAATCTTAGAATAATATAAAACTATTGTGTAGTGAGTATGCTCTTATCCCTGTTACAGCAGTTTTATTACAGTCCTCCTTTAGGTGGCATTTGTTTGAATTATTTGACAGTAAATATGAAGAGGGATAAGGGGCTGAAAGTATTCATAAAGTATTTTCTTGCAATATTACTTGCAATATTACTCTCCTCTGGTGTCTGTCTTTATCTGGTGAATTTAAAATTTCACTTTTTATATCATTTTAACTAATTTATAGAAAGCTTTTTGATACACTACAATATAACAAAAATTCTCTCAATGTTACAACACTAAACCTAATTTTAAAGGATATTATATTTTTAGTGTTTTTAAATCACATTGGTCTAAAACAAATGTGCAATGAGACATCTGTCTAATCATGTTCTTATAGTTACAGCCAAAAAAAATTAAAAATAATCCTCGTGACTCCAGCTGCTTTTCTTACAAACTATCCTATAATTTGAAGAAAAATAATGAAACTATACATAAAGTTAGTTTTAATGGAATTTTGGAAATTTTCGTGTTCTTACTGAGGCAATTGACTATCAAAGCCAAATACTGAAAATGTGCATTGTTCAGTAAATGTGTATTTTATTCAGTAGAATGGTGTGAAAAGTATCAGCCATGGAAAATAACAGTCAGAGTCTACAGAGATCTTGTTACAATGTCAAAACAAAACATTTTTCATGTAAATTATGCTAGCAACAAAATATAAATTATGACCACAGAAGCAAATGGAGAAACTCTTAATCAATTAATATTGAATACAGATTTCTTTGTTTCTTTGTTTCTGTTCTATCAGTATATAACTTTAATAAAGGGTATTTCTAGCCTTAAATTGGCATGCAGTTACCAATCCACTGCTTCTGGAACAAATAAGCTCCAAAAGATTACCCCTGATGTTTGAAATTCAGTTTGGGTATTTCAGGAGGCAAACTGACTTCAATCCTTCACCTCAAAAGTCTTATATTTATTTTTTGCAAGTTGCAGAACAATTCAAAGTAATCAGGGTGGTAAAAGAAGTGAAATCTCATTTTCCTGAAAGCTTTTACTGTTCTTATTGCAATGTGTTAGTCTGGTGTTCTTAGTCTAGTGTGTTTTGAAGTTAAATTGTAAATTGGAAGGTTTTCAGGTAGATGCCAAGAATGTCTGCACAGGGCCATAGAAGGATATGCTCTTTTTGGTGACCCTTGTAAACACCAGACATACAATTAATGCATACAAACTCATAAAAGCTGCAGATTAAATTAGTGAAGTCCCAAAGTCAATTATAGAATAACAGCATTTTTTTTTTCCTTTTTAAAAAACTTATGGCCTACAGTCACCCTTTCCATTGCTTTCAGGTGAGTCTTATACCAACATCCTTAGCACCTCAAAGCTTTCATAATTAATAAAACAAATTTGAAAAATCTGTTTCATATTGCTTCCTCAAACTGCTGAGTTTCTGTCCCCCTCAGTGACCTAAAATTTCTGACTGATAGATTCCAAACCTTGCATAGTGATTACTTATGATTTCATATGAACAACTTAGAACTAGAAAGAGATATTGTACCTCAAACAGGGTGTAAAATTGTGTAAAATGTTTGTGTCTAGTTCTGGCAAGTTGTAAGATACAAGGCTATATGCCTGCATAGCTCTGATGGAGAGACAAAATATTTTTCGTATTTTAGAGGGCTTTAAAGTTGTATGAATATTATTTTCCCTGTCATTCCAAGGACTCTGCTTTGTAACTAGGCAACCATGCTATAGAGAGCAGCATTATAGTATAATCTTTTTAATTCTCTAGAAGTGATATAGTTATATGCCCACATTGCTCTCTAAATTTTTCTATAATGCTGCATAAACAGACAAATCATGGGTTTGTGCCTTTGTACTATATTGCCTTTATTGATTATATTTACCTGTATTGTGGGTAATCTTCAGAGCTTATTTCTGCCTTCATTCCTTGTTAGCAACTACCACTCATTCTTTTTTCCACTTTGTGGGAGTGGATCCAAACCAAAAATATGATGAATTATTCCTCTGTCCCAATGATTCTTTTGTGCAGGGCGCTGTGGAGCTCAGTTTAGTCATCACCCCTTTTCATCTATGAGGTCATGACTGTTTTAAACTGTCTTGGCACCAGTGGCACCACAACCCTTCACTCAGTGATTTCTCATCTAAACAGTACAAGGGCTTTGAATTTTTCCACTGAGTTGGACAAAATTGAGATTTAAGTGAGAATTTCTGTATCTTATTTATTGCAAAAGATAAAGATGCTGTCAGGCTTCTAATGATAGAATTTGTATCTGTTCCTCTACCTTATGAATTTCATTATCAAGCAGTCAACCAGAAATTGCAGAGGATTAATCAGTAGCAGAGGACAGCAGGATTTTGCAGATAATGTCCCTAGTGGGAAGGGCTGAATGGGATGAACCTTGATGTATGGAATTATGAAATGGTATGAATGTAATATTAAAGTTACCTCTGGCATTGCTGTCTCTTCCTTGTCTTGGACCAATATCAATCCCTCAAAGCTAATACCAAGAAGCCTCCACTGCTAAGTATGGCTGCCCACTTATTTTGGTAGATGGGCTTGGGATGAGTGTGATTTACTTAGCACTGTGCACCCTTACACAAAAAGCCTGTCCCTATTAAATTAAATATTTTGATACTAAAAAGTCATTTAATGGACAAACCCTGGTGATGTGACTCTTAATTACATGAGAGTCAAGATTATACTGAATTACACTGAAATGCAATACACAATTTGTGATGGATATTTCGCCTTGTGCGTCAGGGTTTATACACACCTTTTGCTCAGGCACAGGGACGGGACTGTGTGTTTGTTTTTGTGGGTGTGTGCAGACTATCCCCCCTTTGCTGCCATGGGGTTCCTCTGAAATGTGGCATTGGAACTGACAGAGACAGGATACTGGATCTGGAGTCTAATCCAGCACACCAATTGCTGATTTCCCACCCCCCCAACTCCTCTGCTTATAAAGCAGAGGTATCAGCGGTGCTGTTCCCTGAGTCTTCACACGCACACCCTCCACCCTCCCCTCCCCCTGCCCAACCCTGCTCCAATAAGGCCAATGTAATGTGGTGATGAGATTTATAGCAGCTGCTTGAGATTAGTCCCTGGTAAGCTTCTCCCACTGTTTCTATGGAGGAACTTTCTAATTTTTAGCACCAGCAAAATATTAGTTTGCATCAAAGTATTGAATAGACAGTGCTTTAACCAACATTCAGTAATAACATTATGAAACAATGAAAGGACAGCTGTCCAAGAAGCCAATTTATTGTACTAAGGAGACATAGATAAGTGCACAGAAATTTGTACTAGATGCATGAGGTGGATTTAGTTGAGTTCATAATGGAAATTTAGGTAATATGTTATTTAGTTCTTTGCAATTTACATGCATGCATTCAGAAGACTGGTTGGTAGATATTAGAAAACGAATCCACTGTTTCCGAAGTACTGCAAGGGAATAAGAGCAGGTATTGTTTAACCTGAAGGCTTTCTGAAAATCATCCTATATTTGTAAAATTGGCTCAAGTATATATTTTTACATATTACTGTATCTAAGGTTGCCAACTCACCTACTTAGTTGTAATCTTCTTTCTTCTGATATGTCATGATTTTTTTTCCTTGTAACCATTGTTTCTCGATAAATGGGATTGCCTAAAAACTCCGATATCACTAAATGTAATTTTCCAGCCCTCAGGCTTGGAGATGAAACCTTGAAAGCATTAACTGAGAGTTCTTTAAAAGTTTAGAAACCAGCAAGGAAACAAATTACAATGTACAACTTTTAAAAATCTTGTTATAAAGTCAGTCTCATGATGTTTTGGGCTCTGATCCATCATTTCCAAATTTTTGAGCTAATGAGAGGTGAATACTGCACAGTACAGACACAAAAAATCTGAGTTAATGGTTGGTGTCTAGGTTTCCTTTACTGTAAGTCTTCATTCACACAGAATTTTTTTTTTTTTTGATTTTACTAGACATTTTATCCGAATCAGACCACGGGATCTTAAATTTTTCAAGTCAGATATTTTAGCAATCTCTGTGGTCTTTTGACCACATACACTTCCATTGTCCAAAAGTCATTTTTACAGTGCAAGTAATAGCCTTAGTAAACTTCACAGAGCTTCCTAGGAGCTCTTCCATCTTTCCATGTAAAACTGTATCTCCATTTAAATAAAGCAAGACACTTTGATTTGAATTCAGTGACAAATCATTCCAGTTCGCCCAGATATGTCTAGACTTCAAATGTCTGCAGTCTTATTACTACTGTACACTTTATCTCCTTTGCAGGCAAGGTTGCAAATATGTTCAAATGAAAGAACAAAATGGTGAAGAAAAATGTATCAATCCATAGAGGACTTGACCCAGTGCTTACAAAGGAGCAACAGCAAGCTGGGAGCCAGATAAGAGTGCAAGCCTGAGCAACTGCCAAGAGACTGGGAATCTCTTTTGGCAGGATAAACTGTCTCAAACCATGGTGAGGAATGAGGATAAAATCCCATATGATGGTGTGCACCAATGGCAGAGTAGGGGCTTTAACAGTTAAAGGATAAAAACATCTCGAGCAACTGGCTCATGGGTCAAAACAAAGAGTTTTAGTGAACGGGGTGACACCAGACTGGTTACCTGTCACTAGTGGGGTTCCACAGGGATCCATCCTCCGCCTGGTGCTCTTCAGCATCTTCATTAACAAATTGGATGCAGGACTTGGAGAGACACTAAGCAAGTTTGCAAATGATACACAACTGGGGAGAGCTGTTGACTCTCTCAAAGGCAGAGAAGCCCTGCAGAGAAACCTCAACAAATTAGAGGGCTGGGAAATCCCCAACTGTTAGAAGTTTAACAAATAAATATAAGTGCTGAATTCTGCACCTGGGATGGGGAAACCCTGGATGTACAGATAGACTGGGGAATAAGATGCTGGAAAGCAGTGCCATGGAAAGGGGCTGGGGGGTCCTGGTCGATGGCAAGTTGAGCACAAGTCAGCAGTGCCCTGGCGAGCCAGGAGGGCCAGCCCCGTCCTGGGGAGCATCGGGCACAGCATCGCCAGCCGGGCAAGGGAGGGGATTGTCCCGCTCTGCTCTGCACTGGGGCGGCCTCACCTTGAGCGCTGGGGGCAGTTTTTGGGCTCTGCAACATAAGAAAGATATAAAGCTGTTAGTGAGTGCCCAAAGGAGGGCAAAAAAGATGGTGAAGGGCCTTGCGAGGAAGCCAGATGAGGAGCAGCCGAGGTCACTTGGTCTGTTCAGCCTGGAGGGGAGACCTCATTGCAGTTACAGCTTCCATGTGAGGGGAAGAGGAGGGGCAGACACTGATGTCTTCTCTCTGGTGATCAGTGACAGGATGCAAGGGAATCACCTGAAGTTATACCAGGGGAGGTTTAGGTTGGATATCAGGAAAAGGGTGGTGGGGCACTGGAGCAGCTCCCCAGGGAAGGGGTCACAGCACCAAGCCTGACAGGGTTCAAGAACCATTTGGAAAATACTGTTGGACACACGTTGTGACTCTTGGAGAGGGTCCTGTGCAGGGCCAGGAGTTGGACTTGATGATCCTTGTGGGTCCCTTTCAACCCAGCATATTTTGTGGTTTGGTATAGCTACTTCTTTTAACTCAGCTGACCACAGATCTCTGATCCTTTCTGTTTACTCTGGTGAATGGTGCAAGCTTACCTTAACAGACACTACCTGAGATATCCAGTTCAGGAGCACGAGCCATGTTGCAGAGAAGAAGACCCACCCTTATACTCTCCCACTCCTCCCCTAAAACACCAAAACACAACCCAACAACCAGTCAGACCTTAGATGGACAGAATTACCCTCAGAAAATGTTTTCAGTCAGTCTCCACTGACTTCACAGGGACCTGAGAGAACTATAGTTGTAAGGTGACTTTCAGGTAAGCAGAGTTTGTTCCTCTCAAATGCAAATGTCTTAAGCAGGAAGTTGATGGGTGTAGTCATGACCCCTACAGCGTGATTCTAATTCATCTTCCTACTTCAATGGCTTTTTGACAGTTTGGCCATTCATCTAGCAGAGACATATGAGAAGTGGGCCCTGGAGGACAGCCAGCATTATGGAGTTGGCCTGATGGATAACCAGAATAATTATTCGAGTGGATGGTCTGATACAACTAAATATGTACTTTTAATTTTATATGTTTCAAAATCTCCAATCGTCTGACATGTTTTCAAACTGTGCTAAGCCAAACAAGTCTCAAGGAACTGTTAAACCAGAAGTCATGCATCTCTCTCTCAGATGCATTTCTTGAGGCAGTCTGAGAACACTGGGTTCTCAGTGACTGGGGCAGACTTGGCTTGGAATTTCATGGGCATCTGATTTATTTCCCCTAAGTGTATGTTGTGCTCTGCTTAAGAAAGATGTCTTGGAGGAAGAGGATGTTGTTCCTTCCCTTAGGGGGACTGAGTGTCCTCAAAAAGAGGATGCTCAGGAGACTGTAGGATGGACTGAGAAGGTAAGTTAAAGAGAGGTGTCTGGACATCATGCATGGTTTGGTTTACAAAACGACAACAAAGATGACAGAGCAGGCCAGCAGGCTTTGGAAGTGAAGGGAGGAATTTCTAGAGGACTAAAGCAGACAAAGCAGAATTTGCATCCAATCAGAAATCTATAAAGTTCTGCAATCATGGACTACCCTTCAAAACACACTGGACTTCTAAGAACTCTGTAGAAATTCAATTTCTCCTTATGTCTTCTTTTGTCTCTCCTTTAAAAAGCTAAGATCTTAGGTTTTAGCTTTCATTCAGACAAATCTCTTATTTCTAAGCATAATGCAGACATGCAATAACCTAACTTTGAAAGAATCATCCAGGGGAAAAAACGTGCTTTGGCATATTGTAAACAAATAGTTGTACTAATCTCAGCAGAGAAATACAAGAAGCCTTTAATAGGACATTTATATAATCTTAAAACCACTCATAAGGTACTCACTGGACTGATTTAAATCTACAGTCACAAAAGTATTTCATGGAACATAAAGTGAGCAGCCCCTTTCCTCACCCCTTCCTTACTGCTCCGCTGCAAGTAAAAGGAAAAATCTCATTTAGCTCTCTGTTCCTTGCCAGCAAGCTTCTTGACAGTTTCACTGATATTATTCTGGCTGCTAAGCTCCAACGTACTTATGAACCTCAGCCATTTTATGAAGCCAGCACTGGTTTGAAAATACCAGTGCCTGAAGTTTACATGGAACATGTCCTGATTTCTTGAATTTGACTAAAATTCCACTTGCCTATAAAGCGATAGGTTGGACAGTGGTAACTTATGTATTGATGTATGACCATTTTTCCACTGGCTTTGTGGAAATTGTGCTATGTTTCTTTTTTGCAAGAGCTAGGAATATCTGCTAAGTATGTTACTGTTCTTTCATGAAACAGAATCACTTTTAATTCCTTTATTATTGCATTTGGATGTAAAATGCTTATCTGTAGATCTGGGTACACATTACAAAATTTAGATCAGAATTAGGCAACCATTTCTGTGACAACCCCCACATAGTACCAAAATAGCTACTCTGAAAAGAAGTGATATGAGGCACATGATTAAATGTCAGTGAATTCTAAAGACTGTTTCTACTAGGGAGCACAAAGAAAGAGATCTTGCATTGTGCTCTAAAATGTCTCTACCCTGTAAGCTGATCTGCACAGACTGATGGTTCTTATGCTGTGCATTGGCTCTTTGATTCCTTTTTGACTCCAGAAGGTGTGCACGTCCATTTGTGTGATCAAGGTCCATGATCTAGGCTGAAACAGCCTGCCCTGGGGAATGCTCTGCAGCCCTTCTCCTTGCTTTCAACTTCAGGGTGCAGCACGATGCAAAGGGGGAAGGGTAAAACAGGTCTGAGGTAATGAGCACGGAGACAAAACAGGTTATAAACTTCACCCAGTCTAGAACTGGAAGCCAAAGAAGTGAGTACAGGTGTGAAGCTCTCTTGCCAGTGCTTCTTAATGATCTCGGCAAACAGAGTTCTGTTAGCAGAAAACACGGCATGGGTGCCTTTGCATGCAGGTTACTCAGCTGTCTGACAGGCCACTTGCTGATGGGTAATGGAAGGCCAGTTTCCTATTTCCTCCTAACTGAAAGCATTAGGCTTGTACATCATAGTGTTGATATCCGGTACAGCTTATGAAGACAGCTTTGGTCCACGGAAGGATTAGGGACACGATCTTTCATAGGTGTTCATTTGACCTTTATTTCTCCTCCAGCCAGCACGGCCGGTCACCAGTACAGACTGTCCGTCCTCCCAGNTTTCATCAACTGCAATACATTTCTAAAAATTGCACACACTTTCCTAAGAAAATTCTGTGAACTTTATGGCATGTTATCATCCCTTTCAGCTTTGCAGTCCCCACTGGTCTTTCCATGTACCATATTCCCAAGACAGGTATGCTCCAGTAGTTATTGTTAAGACACATTAGGGACTTGGTTTCTGTCCTAGAAGCACTACAGAGCCTGAACAAAAATCAAAATCCATAGTGATGCTCACCAATGGTCACTTGAATAAACAGAAGTGTCTTGAGCATGCAAGACTCCTTACCGGTGTGCTGAGCAAGATCTTACTGTACTTTAGACTACAGACAGATTTGCAATCTTTTGCCTGGAGAAAACAGCATTCTTAGTGCAAGCCACATGAAATAGTTGCCTGTACACACCTTACAAACACAGATTTACACTAAGAACACACCCTGATGCACAGACTGGTTGTTCTGTTGGTGCTACGGTCAGGAATAGCAGCTGCAGTGTGCTGTAACTTACCTTAGCTAAGAGTAATTCCTCGCTGCCTGAGACCTCACGCATAATTCACAGGCCTACATGTATTAAACCAGCAATTAAGATCAAAAGAACACATTATAGTGGATAAAATATGGGGTGTATGATCTTTCAAAGTACAGGCTGGAAATTTTAAGAGTACGTGCTGAAGTTTGGTTCTTCAGATACTCAGGCAACTTTGTATAAGCTGCTTGGTTTTTAAAAGTAACTAGCAATCTCTTTCTCATTTGTGAATATTTAGTATTACTGACAACTAGGCCACCTATGTGCAAGTGCCTAAATATGGACTGAGAAAACTAGGTTTTGGCACCCAGATACAAATGCTGCGTCTGTGAAGTTTCTGCTCATTGTGAAAATCTGCTGGTTTTTTTTCTTTTTTTTCCTCTCTTTCTCCTCTGACTGTAAGCTATTTTTCACTTTTGAAATTGCTTTTCTCCCTCTTTGCTCTGATGGCTCCATATACTTCCCAGGAAAATTCACAAAGAACAAAAGTTTAGAGTATTTCTTGAGTTTCATCATAATGTTCCATTCTAACAGGGAAAACAAAACAAATACTTTGTGTTCATAGACAGACAAGCTGGCAAATTTTTAATCCATAACTAATATATGAATCTGCTACTGGGTAATAATAATAATAATAATAATAATAATAATAATAATAATAATAATTTAAATGTCAGACTAGAAAAACAAAGGCTTCCTACCCCAATATGATTCTATTACAACAGTCTTGTCCTTGGTTTTGATGATGTCATAATAAAAAATTTGAATATGCCTCTAAGTTTTGAAATTCAACACATATTTGATCATATTAATCACAGATAGTACTAGAAAGACTTCAGTGGTAGTCTTGTTTTTTAAAAATTTATTAATTTAAAAATGCATACTTTGATCACTTTCTCTGAAGCTGCCACAAAATTTCCATTCTGCAGTCGGTTTTGGTTAAAGTATGAAAAAAAGCCCTGGTGGCAGAATTCAGATTTGCCTTTGAGAAAGAGGGTGGATGAGGTTTTACTTTTCCTCAGTTTTCCTTTTATTGTAGATAAATTTTAAGCACATTTACTTGCACATCAGCATTTCAAATTTTTTTTCTCCGATTCATCTTTATATACTTTATGATTTGTGAAATCACATTTATTCAAACAACACTTTAATTCGTGCTTAACTTTGTGATTGTTTCAAGTTATATTTCAGACTAAGTGATGCCATGAATAGCCCTGATTATAAGCATGTCTAAGATTTTCTTGAATTGGGTCCATTTGTCAGTAAAAGATCAACTGGAGATAACAGTTCTTTCCATATTCTGATTTG
Source organism: Platysteira castanea (assembly GCA_013397175.1). Classification (NCBI taxonomy): domain Eukaryota; kingdom Metazoa; phylum Chordata; class Aves; order Passeriformes; genus Platysteira; species Platysteira castanea. The sequence continues at coordinate 707,968 of VYXC01003885.1, forward strand.
AATATTTCATACATATCCATTCCAGAAAAGTGATTCATTTTTTATAAAGATAATTTTATTTTAATGTAACTAATGCATTAGTATTGAATAATTGGTATTATTCATTGAAGTAGAAAATTTTACTATCTTCATGTTGTCTAAGGTCCTCTTCCTTACCTTAGTCTCATCTATGTATTGCAATATAGGGAAATATTCTATTTAATGGTGGTTTTTTAATGCTACAGGTTCAATATACTGCAAAACCTTCCAGTTCTTAATAGCAACCAGCAGTTTTTGTTAATTGTCTTTATAACAGATCTGCTTGTGCAGNAAAAGTTTAGAGTATTTCTTGAGTTTCATCATAATATTCCATTCTAGCAGGGAAAACAAAACAAATACTTTGTGTTCATAGACAGACAAGCTGGCAAATTTTTAATCCATAACTAATATATGAATCTGCTACTGGGTAATAATAATAATAATAATAATAATAATAATAATAATAATAATAATTTAAATGTCAGACTAGAAAAACAAAGGCTTCCTACCCCAATATGATTCTATTACAACAGTCTTGTCCTTGGTTTTGATGATGTCATAATAAAAAATTTGAATATGCCTCTAAGTTTTGAAATTCAACACATATTTGATCATATTAATCACAGATAGTACTAGAAAGACTTCAGTGGTAGTCTTGTTTTTTAAAAATTTATTAATTTAAAAATGCATACTTTGATCACTTTCTCTGAAGCTGCCACAAAATTTCCATTCTGCAGTCGGTTTTGGTTAAAGTATGAAAAAAAGCCCTGGTGGCAGAATTCAGATTTGCCTTTGAGAAAGAGGGTGGATGAGGTTTTACTTTTCCTCAGTTTTCCTTTTATTGTAGATAAATTTTAAGCACATTTACTTGCACATCAGCATTTCAAATTTTTTTTCTCCGATTCATCTTTATATACTTTCTTATGATTTGTGAAATCACATTTATTCAAACAACACTTTAATTCGTGCTTAACTTTGTGATTGTTTCAAGTTATATTTCAGACTAAGTGATGCCATGAATAGCCCTGATTATAAGCATGTCTAAGATTTTCTTGAATTGGGTCCATTTGTCAGTAAAAGATCAACTGGAGATAACAGTTCTTTCCATATTCTGATTTGAATATTTCATACATATCCATTCCAGAAAAGTGATTCATTTTTTATAAAGATAATTTTATTTTAATGTAACTAATGCATTAGTATTGAATAATTGGTATTATTCATTGAAGTAGAAAATTTTACTATCTTCATGTTGTCTAAGGTCCTCTTCCTTACCTTAATCTCATCTATGTATTGCAATATAGGGAAATATTCTATTTAATGGTGGTTTTTTAATGCTACAGGTTCAATATACAGCAAAACCTTCCAGTTCTTAATAGCAACCAGCAGTTTTTGTTAATTGTCTTTATAACAGATCTGCTTGTGCAGGTTAGACTACATATGTCTGGCTTCAGCAGAATTGTTTCATCAGTTGAAATAGTCTTGCTTATATTGTTCATTGCAATTCAGTATCCTTTAGGCTTCTAGATCTGTTTCTTAATTGGCAAGGAAGAAAATCTTACCTGCTATTTAAATTTCCAACCATCTATGATCTAATTTTGCACTTGTATGTGACATAGTATGTCCACCACACTAAATTATTCAGCACAATCGAAAACACGGCTTAACAGTCTGTATGGCTCAATAAAAAAATAGGCCTGAAAAAAACTCTATTTGACACAGGTGCCAAAAATGACATGTAGAAGCTGGAGCACAGATTCAAGGTAAGCAGAGGGACTTCTTGATAATGCTGTAAATGTAGATATAGAGAAAATCTGTAATGATTGCCGTGTTTTTATATAGAATTGTATAGTGTTGGTAAGCACCAGGATATAGAAATGGATTCTAAAAAATGTGTGTTTCAAAGGCTCAAGGCTGAAAAAAAGAATGTGACAGTTTAAAATACAAGTACCCAGAGTACCACGGGACTTACAATATGACAGAGTCATAACCAACTGTCTTTAGAAAAAACATTCAGTAAGTGGCAGAACACAATGACAAAATATCCTCCTTTGAAACTTTGCATCACCAGCTATGTACTAACATGTTCTTACTCAATGGATTTTATTATCACATTTCTCTACACATTGTTGCCATTTGGATATGAGTAATATCAAGCACTGCAGGAAAATTGTAGAACCTTCAGCTCTTATCTAAAAAAAGCATTCCAACTTGATGAATTTTAAACCATTTTGAAGATGAGACACAGCACTTTAAAGTATCTTTTAAAAGACTCCGAATAATTAAATCCCTACTTGACTAGGCTTTAAAAAATTATAGTGATAAGTTTTTAATTCACTGAGAGAAAAACTTGTGAGACCTACAGAAGTATTAAAATATTGTGTCTTTGGTTTAGGAGCCTACCTGTCGTCACTTAAATTATCCAGGATCAAATTTGATGCATCTTGTAAATGACAAGAGATGCTATTGGTCCAGCTGCAGGGCTAAAAGTTTGTGCTGTGTGGTATCCAGGAAAGCCCAAAGCATCTTCTTCTGGGAATTATTTAGTGCCCCAGAAGGAAAAATTAAAAACCTTTAAACTCAGGAATAAAAAAAAAAATGTTTCTTCATATCAGTTGTAAAGATATATACAATGCATCTTCATAGCAGATTCTCTAGGATCAAAACAACAGGGTCTTTAAAAAATTAAGTCTTTGCAGTGATTATTTTACAGATTACTTGGTTTTAAAGTTTAGATAGTATAACATTCCTGTCTGCATTACATATGTCTGCCATTTCCTTCAGAACATGGAGAGTTATAAAATGACACAGATTCCCTTCTCTAAAAATGCCTATGAAACTGTCATACTATATGAAGTTAAGGCTTTTACTGGCCCACAGTCTACACGAGGATATCTTGAATTACACAAAGCATTAGTATTAAATGTCCTAATTTGATTACTTTGGCCAGGAATAATAAAGAGGTAACAGTACATGGTAACAAAGCATCCCCAAAAAGCTGTATTTACTATGCTATTCTAAAAAAAGTGTAAAAAGCCAGGTAAGAATTCAGCCAGGAATTGATGTCAGATTCCTGCTTTAAGATTAGGAATGTTCATGTTCAATTATTATTTGTTACTGAGATACTCAGTACATGTTGGTTTGCTGTCTCTGGCTGTCTGTTCTCATTCAGTGTTTACACATACCTTTGTCACATCCAAATGGGTTTTACTTCACCTGACTTTACTCATCTGGAAGACAGTCCTCTAGTCAAAGGCATCTATGCTTCCTCTCACTGGAGTTAACAAAGAAAATAAAGCACCTGCAAAAGGCAATTTATGTCACTTTTCCTAGAAGGAGATGGTTTGGGGTGATAGGCACCTGTGCACCACAGAGTATGACTAGCTGAGGCTGGATCTTGAACTTTTGGTAGTTATTGAGAAGAATCCCACTGTAGTAACTAAAAGGTGTAAATGTATGTGCAAGACCTCATTCATGACACAGTCTAATTGATGTTCCTGCAAATGAAGATAAAATACCAAAATATTATTTCAATGGCTTGATGGCTTCAAAGTCAGTCCAAACTACACATATCAACACTCACTCTTGAAACAGAACAACACCCACCACTTCGCTTCTTTGGGTGGGCAAATTTTAATCATTTACTATGAGACTGACAGTTTAGTATCCGGTTGCTATGACAGCAGAAGCCAAAGAACCATGAACCAAAGTTCACTCTCATACCCCAGACTCCTTCCCCATGTGTGATTCTCACATTGCATAGCTCCAAAAGGTTACCAGTATTTAGCACAGTAGGAAGAACACTTGACCAGGGTCTCTTTTCATGTCCCACATCTGGGAGTAAGACTCCTGTGATACTCCTATTAATGGACCTCCAGGGTGTTGGCTAGTCCAAGACTATCTCCACAGGCATTCTGGAAAATTTGCAATGTTGCAATAGCTTCTGCTTAGGAAAAAAAAAAAGATAAAAGTAACTATAAACACAGCAATACTACATGTATCTATTTGGAAAGCCATAGAAAGAGGGGATAATTTCTCTTCATTTCAAATTTTAATGACTTTTGTAAAGGTCTATCATTTTGGGTACACACCCTGTGTTTATAATACTGATGTTTATAAACAACCATCTTTTATACCTCTTAGTCTTTGTTTTGCTAGGCAAAACTCTTTCGTTTCATAAGACTGACTCTTCATTACCTTTAACATTCCTGGACTTGGTCTCATTTTTCTTAAATGTACTTTTTCAATAAGCTGAGTGTAGCATTTCTGATCAGATCTTATGCTTTCTGCTTTTCTATAGGTGTCTCCTGGAAATATCCAGTATATCCTAGGATCACATTTGTCTTTCCACTGAAAGACTCTGAAACCACAGAAATTCCAGTGACCCCTTAGAATTTCTTCATTTCTCTGGCACTCACCACTAAGCTTTAAGGCACCTTTATGTGAGAAGCCTTGGAGCATGAAGTGCTCAAGACGGGAACCTTGTTTGATACAGAACATATGTGCCTAATTTTATATATGGTGTATCATTCCATCAGCTTCAGTTAGCTTTGTAGGATCTTGGCCTATCTCCTCAGTCTATAAATAAATAATGACAGATTTATAAATAAATCAGTTTCTAACCAGCTGAAACTGTGTTATTTTTGTAGCTTTTACCAATCAATAGAGCAGTGTGAATGACAGGCACAGGTTCTGCAGTTTTAAAAAAGTCTAGTATAACAATAAATAAATATAGTACATGTAAGTACCACGTAAATATTTTGATGCAGTAACACAAAATACTTCATATGGTGTTTCAGAATATGCCCAAGCCGTTTACATTTATGCTAGGCCAGCAAGTGCTTTTTAGCTGGCAGTTCAATGTTCTCCCAATATAAATAGATGATCAATCATTCTTTGTTGCTATTGTTTTAAAGAATAGTTTGAAACCCAATTCACAGTGAGAGTTAGTACGGCCTGTTCTTTTTGTTCTCTTATCAATACAAGTTTTAACATTAAAAAAATGCATTGTTTTCATCTGGCTGCAGGAGTATATGTGTTGGGCTTTACTATAATGTTCTAAGTTCTCCGTTGGTGGGAGAGTGCAGGTGCAAGCCTGCAGAAGAGACTGAAACTCTGTGAAGGCATGAAGTAAAGCACATTATCAATCTACTCAGAGAACAAACACACAAATGAAAACCCTGAAGTGGAGAAAATCCATTCCCATACTGAGAATCATTGTATTACAGTGTAGAGTTTGTGTGGAGATGAATTTGAATTTCACCTGCCTTCCTGTTCTGCTCGCTCAGAGGAAACCTTTGGAGACTAAACTCCAGTGCCTCATTTAAAGCCTGATGCAGGATATAGGTGTAAGGCAATGCATCTGTATTGTTCTTGTGTCAGGACCCCTGGATTTATCATTTCTCCACAAGATGTGGTATGAAGAATGCTTGGACTTAAATTATGTTGCCGTGAACTGGCCTTGTCATGTTCCTGTGACAACGAGAACTCCGTTCGTTCAGGTCTCTTTCCTGGTATGGGTAGAGAGGTCACAGGATGATGCCAGAAGCCAGGCGGTGGATTTCAGCCCGGTGCCCGTCCTCGGTCCACCACTGAGGAGCACTCAGTGCGAGGGCTGAAAGCCAAAAGGCCCTTCCCCACCCTGGGGGGCTGCATGGAACAGTGTGATCGTCGAAGGAACTTCTTTCCCAAGTTTTTGCTTGCAAGGCCCAGGGTGCTGCTCCCGGACCGGGGAGGAGTCGCCTGCTGCTCACCAGGGCTCTCCCTCTCTTCTCGCTCAGGGCGCCGGCCCCTGCCCCGGGAACCGCAGCCGTGCCCCTCACACCCCTTGCCTTCCTTCCCCGCCACCGCGGCTCCGGGAGACCCTGGGGGGAGCCCTGCGCTCGGCCCGGCGGCCGCAGCGCCGCCTCGGGCTGGAGCCGGCGATCGGCGCTGGCCCGGGCCGCCGTCCGCGCCCTCCGCTCCCGCACCGGAGCGGACACACCGCACCGCCGGCGAGGGGAGAAACTGCCCCGCACACACCCTGCGCTCTCCTCAGCACCCCCGCCGCCTCCCTCCGCCGGGGTACTGCAGAGGGGCGGCGGAGCGCTGCCGCTTCCCCCTCCGGCTCCCGGGGCGCGGGCTGCGGGCAGCGCTCCTGCCGGGCAGCCCTGGCGCCGCTGCGTTCCCGGACTTACCCCGGGAGAGCGCACGGCAGGCGGGGAGCGGGGCGGGGGGGAGCGGAGGGGGAGGGCTGCGCTCAGATGAGCGCTGGTCCTGCGAGATGCTGCACGCCCAGCTCCCCGCCGGAGGGGGGTAGCAGCCGCTGTCTCCGCCGGCTCCTGCTTTTTTGCAAGGGCTGTTGCTGCCGCTGGACGCAACCTTCTCCCGACATGGAGCTGCTGCTGCCGCCGCCGCTGCTGCTGGAGTGAGTGAGTGTGACGGGCAGAGCTAGCCGGCCGCATGGATGGATGTGTTTAGCTTTGTGAAGATTGGGAAGCTCTCCGGGTAGGTGTTTGTCGCCGCTGCTGCTCCGCGAACCGCGGGCGTCCCGCGGCTGCGGGCGCTGCCCGTGTCCTGCGGGGGCAGGGATGGACGGGGGCTGCCCGGCGTGGGGAGCGCCCGCGCCGCTCCCAACTTCTCTGGCAGCGGGGCGAGGGTCTCGGGGTCGGGGTGGGGCGCTGGGCGCTCGCTGCCCCTGGCACCTGCCCGGGCCGCGCCGATGTCCCTGCGCGGGATGGGTCGTCGCCCTCTCCCTTGCGAAGGGACAATGAACTGCGGCCGCAGTTGGGCGAGAGCGGTGCCCTCCTTGAGACGCCGGCCAGAATGGGCGGTCAGAGTGCTTCTGAAAATGCAAAAGCGGCGACAGGAGCCGGAACCGGGGCGCGGTGGCGGTGTTTGAGGGGTGTGTTGGTGTTCGGGGGGTGGTGGCCGCGGTGCGGGTATCGGTCATCTGCCGGAGCGGGGGGCGAAGTTCCGAGGAGCGAGCAGCGCCTGGCCGGGCCGCGCCGCCGGGGAGGGTCTCGCCCTGCCCCTCCGCTCCGCTCCCGCGGTACGCGCCGCCTCGGGCACGCCGGCTCCCCCAGCAGCCGTATTTTTGGAGAAGTGGTAAAATCGTCGCCACTCGCATCGTTTGTGAGCGCTTCCCCTCCGCCGTTTCACACGGCGATAGGTGCAGGGGCGCCAGTGGATTTGGCGTCTCTTATCCCTTGCTTGTAAGGCTCGTAGTTCTCGTTGTTTAAATGAGTGGTTGATTTTTATTATTTTTCTCTGTTTCTTTGTTTCCCGAATAAACCTTCTCTTGAATGGCCTCAGAGTTGTGGTCTCAGCCTGTGGACTGTTGCGTTCGCAGCTGGTTGCCAGGCCTGGAACTGCATAGATAGATCAAGAGGCACAACAGCCCCTGTTACAATGTTCCCACCGTAGTTACGCGTAATTGGAGGTAGCCTTTCGCAATTACACAGGGGATTGTGCTTTATCTCAAAAAATGCAGTATGAAGGTACTCGAGTCACATTTTTTTTTTTCCAGGATTCTGGTGTGGATAATCTTCCTAAAGGATTTAGCTTTGATCACTGTAACTAGGAGTGTTTCAAATTCTTATGATTCACTGGTTCCTACACCATAGTTACCATTGCCTTTTCTGTTTGTGAGGCAAGTATGAGGCAGAAATTGGATGTTATACAAAAGGGAGAAAGGCCTTGTTAAGGAAATACAAAAGGTAGCCTGGTCCAGTGACAGTCAGGTAGGGAGCTTGTCAAAATGACAGATGGTCTGTAAAGAACAAATATTGCACGGCTGAAAGTTAGAGAGTGCCACAGGTGCCGGCATTGCCTTTATCCCCCAAAATTCCCACCATTGCACCTGACTGTGCTTACAGCTCTGCTTGTGGCATGCCAGCACAGAACAGCTGCTGTCATTCAAGCACATCATTGTCTCATCCTGCTCACAGCAATTTTACACCATGTGACAATGACAATACAAGCAGCCCCCTCGGCTTGCCTTGGGTGGTGTTACTGGCTGGTACCGCTAGAGCTGCAGCAGCAGAAACTACAGCGGAAACTTTGAGGAGAGGGAAAATATGTTCACATAGATAAGGAATAGGTCATGTAGTATGATATTTATTTCCAGGTAACTGAATTGCATGACCTTCTCCATTTTTTTTTGGAAATGGTGTTTTAGAAAAGCTCCCAGGTCTTCATGTCACGCTTTATCTAGAATCAAAGGCAGAGAAAGGAATGTGCCATTCGAAAATGTTATTATGTCAGGTGCAGGGCAGGTTTTAGAGATATATATATATATATAGTAAGCTTCGGTCTTTCTTGGTGTGTACGAAATCTGTAGCTTTGTGCATACTTAAAGACACAGTTAAGATTTGTATTTAAGTAAAGACAGATCATAGAAATTCTCCAGAAGAACCTGAAAGTTCCTTCTGAAATGAAATTGCATGTTTCAAAGCTTGTATCTGCCTCTGCTTCATTTAAGGATGTGAAATACTTACGGGCTGTGTTTATCTTGTCGATTGCAGTAAATGACTTCTGTACTGAGCTATACTTTTTATTTCTAATTTTCTGGTTGTTAAAAGACATAATAGTTTACACAGGACTTGACTTTACTTGCTGTTTCCTAGGTTACAGCCGGGTATCTATTCCAATTTTATGAGAGCTTCATGAAGAAGACAGGTTCCAGTTTAAACCCCATTTTTAGTACCTTTGTTCATTTGGGTTGGAAAACTAGTTTGCCAAAAAATACCAGTTGTTTGCTGTTAGAAGGAAGGCCTTTCTGAAGAAAATATTTAACTGAGAATGTGATTTACAGGCAGATTACCTACAGAAAGTTGTTTTGAACATGGCTGGTGCTGAACTTCTTTTAAATTTTATTTTGTTTGTCATTTGGGTCTCCTCATTTTAAGTTGCAAGTCTTATTACAGTTTTAGTCTGCAGCCTTGATTCTGCAGACAGTGGCACATCTAAACTCTGTTGTACATGACTACTGGAAGGGATGCTTCTTAAAGTCATGATATGATTTTAATAGATCTGGTAAGAGTTTAAATTTTGTCTCGATCAATTAACATATAAATTTTTTATCTAGAATAAGCCTAAGATGAGGTTTAAAGTCCTAGAAGGTGGCTACTGGATATAAAATTTTACATAGCATACATAATTTTTTATATTTTAATAATCTGTGTGGGTTTTTTTATGTGATACCTTTGTGCCTAGGGTCTTCTAGAGACTCTGCTTCTACAACTGCTTCAACAGTTGTCCATACTTGCTGGGTAGGTGGAAAATATGGGCATAATCTGGAAAAGGATTATGTGCAGAAATGGCAGAGAATGCCAAACTGGTTTTATGACAAATGTGATCTCTGGTAATCTTGTCCTTTCCTTGACTTTGTAGGTCTGTCACATTGTGTACGATGCATAAAAATACAGATGCTTCAAGATAAAGTTTCTGTTGATTTTGAAAGATTGGAAATATCCATCAGACACTGAAAACAAAAATACCTTGTAGAAATAGTGATCACACTTTCCCAGACATAGCCTCTCCCCCATCCTATTTTGGAAATTCACCAATCTAGTGGAGGTCTGGAGTAAATGTTTTGGTAGAAATCTTATGGTGTCATTCTCTGGAAGAAAAAAACCCAAACAAACAACCTCCTTTTATTGTAATGAATTTCCAAGTGTAGACAGTGATGGACAAGCCTTGTTTAATGGATCAGTGCTCTGATGTGGAGCTGTACAAGGCAAGTGAATATTTCTGTAGCATGGGCTGCGTAAGCATGTATGGTGTGGTACCATCTGTAATTTGGGAGGGAGGATTAATGCCATAGGTAAGGTGCATAGCTGAGAGTTGAGGTTGGATCAGAAGTCTGTCTTGGCTGGTATTCTCTCTCAGTTGCTTTTAGCAGCTGCTTGGGGAAAGAGAAGAACAAGGACACGTGAAGAGTGGTGATTCTTGAGCATAATTATAGGCAGTGGAGGAAGGATGGTGCTGCTATGGTGAACATGAAACTGTTTTCAGATCAAGGTAAATCTGAGTAAAGGGCACAGTGTCAAGTTTCTAGTCAGTACTGGACAGATGAAACAATAGGTCAGAATAGTGAATGAAAGTTATCAAGAATTTAAGCCTGTATTCATAGAATATTGTTTTAGTTGGATTTTTTTTTTTTAATTTGGAATGATTGTTTTTTGATGTTGAGGTCAGTTCTATGTCAGAGCTTTCACAGCAGGAAGGAAAACTTTGATATGGAAAGATGCTTGTCTGGATATCACCTGAGTGTGACTGAGTGGGGTAGTGACCCTCCAGAGCTGGGATACAAAGCTCCTGTGCCCTGTTTGTAGCTTTGCCAGATAGCACTAGGGAGAAAATGACATGACTGCATGAGTGGCTGTCGGGTTCTAAGCTGTGGCAATACTGCTGAGGGTAGGGTGGACATCTCTGTCACACAGTTACATTTGTGGGAGAAGTTCTGAGCTCATGGAGTAATTTGTCACCAGAAAGGAAGTCTCCAAGAAACAGGCCTGCAGTATGGCGTAAGAAAGTAGACATCTGTAGACCTCACTGTAGCTGTAAAAAGTATAATTAATGGAGAGTTAACCCCATATAACAAAGAGGAGGATACCAGGAAGATTTGGACCTGCACTTAACAGCAGTGCCAATTTGTCATATGGGGTAGGTAGAATTGTCTTACATGGAACTTTACTTTTCTGCTCAAATTTAGCGTTGCTATCCATTATTCTTGAATTTAAATTTATTCCATTAAAATGGGATATGATTAGCCATATCCTTGCTAGCCAGGCCCTTGGAATTGGGTTTAAAACAATGACAACAAAAGAATCCCATAACTCTGCAAACTCTTCTTTTCAGAGAACAGTCAAATATGGCTTTTCCCTGTGATTATGCTAAAACTGAGGCTGGGTTTCTAACTGAGAAGGAACTTCCTACCAAGTCCCTTTTCACTGGGGTTGATAAACCTCATATTCTTATCTTTTGTGTTTATCTTTCCACAGCTGGCCATCTCTAGTAAGGTAGAATGACTTGGTACCTGCACAGATGTTTGGACTTTTGTGTTCTCGCTGCTTATAAAAGTGAAAGAAGCCTAAACAGACGTGGGGCCTTGCATTTGTTGTCTCCCTTTCCAGCCTTTGTAGCCCTGTGCTCAGTTTTGTTCTCTCCAGATACTGTCTTTAGATGTCCTGCCAGACTGGTGTTCAAGGTTCTCTCCTAGATCTGTGTTAAAATGTAGCAGACTTGAAGCTGTGCCTGTATATTGTTAGTTTTGTTTTTGTTTGTTTGTTTCAGCTTTTTTTTTTTNNNNTTTTTGGAAATAGGGTTGCTTGACTTCATGGTTAAGTTATTTTTATGTGGCCAAGCAGATGTATGTTTTTAGATTTAAAGTTCTAAAATTAGCCAGTCTGTTGTTTGGTGTTTTGAGTTTTTTGTTTGTTTGTTTGTCTTTAATTTTTAATTAATTGAAGAAGATTTTGGAATGCTTCTCTGTCTTTATCTGAATAGCACCTTGCTTTATCTGTGATCTTCATTGCCAAGTTTTTATTTTGCTGTGAAGTTTAAAAAAACCCCTATCTTAATGGAGAGACAATTGAAAGTGTGATTAACTTACTGATGCTGTTTTGCATATGATTTTTGGAACAGTTTTTATGAGTACTCTTTGAAATGACAATATCGTAGCTTGTAAGTTATTTTCAGTATTTACAAAAGACTCAGTAAGAAAGCCTATGATTATCCTTTTTATGTTCAAAGGAGGTAATTTAATTCCAAAAAGGATTTTATTATACTGGATGATAATTCAAATAACCAATAATTCATTTCAGCCTTTTTCTTGAGGACTGCATTACATTTAGGGGCACATTTGCCTAGTCACATTAATATAGGAGCTTTACCTTATATTTATTATTTGTCTGTTTTGTTTTGTTAGCTGACACACATAATAAAGACATATGCTTTAATGTTTGTGATGTTAGTAATGTTGTAATGTCATAGTGACTTCAGCAGTTTAGAGATTTATTAAAACCACTCCTTACATTATGAACTGCTGTAAACTTGTCAAGTGGCCAGTGAATGATGATGCAACTCTGCTAAATATGTATGTTCTCTATACTGTTTGCCTTGCAATACAGTGCTGAAAAGATGTAACCAGAGGCAACCTTGTCTCCGGAAATTTTTGAGAAAGCAAAAAAAAAAAAAAAAGAGAATAAACTCCAAGTAATGCTTTCTTTCTCCATCTTCTACTAATTACTGAAGAAGATGGAATGGAAGCTTTGAGAGTTGATGCTTTGATTTAAGAAAAATCAAAATGTGCAGGATCAGTATAATGCTTTTATTTCTAGGAAGATGTGTTTTCCATTTGCTTTTGCTTTATTTTGGAAAACTTCAATCTGTAATGTAAAATCGTTGGTGATATGGCTGAATCCAAAATCTTGGGATAGTTTCTCTTATAACTGTAGCCTGCACCAATGTTCTTGTGTGTTCATGTTTAAGTCATTCTGTTAAACTTTTCATATGGTTTGAGAAGACATAAAAGGGATTTTTTGTGGGTTTTTGCCTCTGTATTCACTGGTACCAGGACAAGCCTGAGGTGTTTTATAGTTTTTTGTTTAGTTTTTTGAGGGGGGGAGTAGGTTTGCTTGTTCATGGTGATTTGGTTGGTTTGTTTGTTTTTGAGAAGCCTGCTTGTCAGCCTGACAGATTCATGTGAGAAATTTCAGTTAAATTGAAAAAAATTCTCACCATAGCAGTAATAAAAAATGAGGATATGTTTCCATATTTTGCACCATTCTAGGTCATTATGGAAGTGTACCGGGCTGTTCATAGGGAATAGAAGCCATGACCTGAAATAATGAGAGGATAATACATGGTCTCAGCTCTGCTCAGAATGTGGCACAGAAGGAGTATTTTACTGCCATTGACAACATTTCCAAGCGGTTATGTCAGATCTATCACAACTTAGTATCTGACTGATGGGATAAAGAATTGACTAAGGTAATGTAGAAGCCACAATCTCTTATAAAATGAACCATCATCTGAGAAGGATCTCTAACTGCTGTAGACAAATAATGCAAAAAATCAAATGTGAGGTAAGGAAAGGTAATCTTGGATTCCAGTCCTACACAAATCCAGTCCAGTGTCATGCACAAATAGCACTATTAAATCAGGGAAGACCATCCAGGTATGTGAATTACTTGTTTTCATGACTGTTTGCACATAACCTATTTGGATCCACGTTATGGAAACTTTTGGTGCTGATAAAGTATCAGTGTTTAAATACTGTAGGAACATGCTTGAATAGGAATTGACTTCTGATAATACCAAACTGTATTTAAAGCTGCTTTCTATAATCCTAAATAAAGTTATTAGTTTTGTGATGTACCTTGAAGATATTTGTGAAGTGAAAAGGCTGCACATTTATTGAAAGTATGTTCAAAGATTTTAAAATAATCAGTGAGACTCTGTTTCCGATAATTATTCGATTGACTGGAAATGAAGCAAATAACAGTGTCAGTAGTATAAATTTCAGTAAGTAATTACATTTCAAATCCTGATGAAATCCACACTGTTTAAAATCCAAACCTGGGAAAGTACATTGGAGCTAGAGATGTAAAGTACTCCAGGACTCAAAAGTCTCTCTGACCTAAATTATGACCTGGTGTTGTAGAAGTTTCTACCACTATTCCTTTAGTTCAGAGTGTATAGAAACTCCCTTTAATAGGTTGATAATTGGCTACAAACTGAGAAATTAATTTTCATTAGTTTTAATAACCAACATTTTTAATCATAATAAAGTTAGTGAGTGGACTTGTCAGGTATCAGTTTTAGCTATGGGAATGTGGGGAGATAAGGTTTTGCAGAATAGATGGATATCTTGCATGATTTTGAGAACTGCTGGTAAAAAAATAGATTTATACAGAGAATAGCAAGAAGGCAGTGAAGAATAAGAAGGAATATTTGTATGCTAGAGTCAAATGATGAGAATGAATCTTCTTATGATCTGCCTCTTGATAGAGTTTATTTTTGGATTTTGCTTGAAATTTTTGAAACTTGTAAGGGAAAGAGACTTGGGATATTGCAAGGTATTATGACTTTTTTGTATCTAGAGGTAATCGAAACAAAAAGGCATGTATGTGTGGATTGATGAAAACTATTTAGTGATTTACATGAACAATCAAAAGACCAAAAAACCTCCCATCTTTTTTTCAGAATTTATTTCTGCATATGTACTTTTTGTTTGTTTTTTGGGGAGTGTAAGAGAAAAGACATAATTATTGAAACTAACATTGTTGAAGAAGAAAGTCTAAAATTGGTATTTGTAAAATTTAGCAGTACTGATTTATTCTGTTTAAAGTGAAGGTTTTCATTAAGGTTTGTGCACAAATGAGTTTTAATTGTTCAGATGAACTGTCAGCCCTTCTCATATAAGTGTTTACATATTTGTTTAAAATACTTTTCCAGCATTTTGCAGCCTGTACAGTTTTGCTTATGTTGCTTATAGATTTTTCAGTTTCACTGTTTGTTTTTAATCTTGAAGTTGTGATTATATTCCTCTGGATTTGGCAGTACTCATATGTTTGGAAAGCAAAATGGCAGTAAATGCTACCAGGAGCACTAACAGATGCACCAGCCATGTAAAACAAGCCAGGCATGTGTTAGAAGTCCGAGCCACCTTATTTCACTTGTGCTCTGTGTTTCACTGAAATAGAGCAGTAGAGAACTGGAGAAGAAATCTGGAAATAGTCCATAACTAAGCAGATTTGTAGAGGCAGAATGGTTCATTACCTGAATGCCTGAATGATGGCACTGACTTTGACTTGCTCTAAATGAGGCCGTGACAAGCCTTGAGGCTTCTATGGCAGGAGCCTTGAGAGAGTGGAGATTGCAATTACACAGAAGAGCCTGCCCCAGAAGGGATAAAGTTCAGACTTTGGGGTTGGAACTAGATGATCTTTAGGGTCCCCTCCAACTCAAACCATTCTATGATCCTATGATTTTTCTTTGCTTGTGATGTCAGACCTTTATCCCACAAAAATTAATCTGAAGGTTACTATGGCAGTACCTTCAAAGCCTTACCCACTCCTCTAGAAAGCCCCTCTAGAAAGGGGCTGTCTGTTTAACTGTGATATGTAACAGGTTGCACACCTTTATCGTAGAAAAGATAAGTTTTGTTCTG
Organism: Platysteira castanea; assembly: GCA_013397175.1. Lineage (NCBI taxonomy): Eukaryota > Metazoa > Chordata > Aves > Passeriformes > Platysteira > Platysteira castanea. The sequence continues at coordinate 723,143 of VYXC01003885.1, forward strand.
ACTGCAAAATGTAGTACATGTGTTCAGGTAGAAATTATCAAATTTCATGGGTTTTTTACCAGCATTAGGTTTTGGATCATATGAAAGTTGCTATTTAAAGGCATCTGCTTTTCTTGTTTTTTATTTTTGGCTTGTTTCAAACCTCAAATGATGTTCACTGAATTTTTAATTTTCATCTTTGAAGAATTTTTTTTTTCCCAGTGAGAGAGGCAGATAATTTTCTCATGAAGTTGGCTATCTGCCTAGGTCTTTGCTTTGCATAATGTATTGTATGTTACCTGTCATGTTTACAAGGAGTGCCTTCTCCTCTGTCAGGGCACACAGTGAAGGGGGACAGAGAAAAACTGCACGTGGGAAATGATCTGTACTTGACTATTCTACTCTGAAGGCAGGATGAATATGGGCTACAGCGTGTAACGGGGGAGGAATGGCAATGGTAAGAGGAGAGAAATTGGAGAAAGTAAGTTAAATGAACGTGGTATTGGACAGGGGCTAATTTGCCACGAGTGAATTGAACTAATGGTCAAGATCTTTATGTGAAGATGAACTTGCATTGTTGCCTGGGTAGGAGTTTATTTGCTTCATAAGGCTGGTTGAATTAATTGGTGAGATGTGCGGTAATCTGTGTGACTGCTGTTTTAAAAAAGGAAGAATTCACTCCAGCACTGGAACAGAAACAACTTTTTTGTTTTCTAAGGTCTTGAGTTTTTTTTAAAGTCTTTCTTTCTCTAAGGGGTTTTTGGTGGCTAAGCTTGAACTAACTCAACACATGAAATAAGAAGGTGGTCCTTGACTCCCTGTGTATTTTCTGTCTAAGAGACCCTGTAATCAGGATGGTGCCTTTTCTCCGGGTGACGCACATCCACTGCACTGGTTTGCTGATGAGCCCTGTGACTTTCCTCCCCACCTTTGGATGCAGATAACTTGACTGCAAAATCTGTAGTTGTCAGGGAATGCATTTATGATTCATTTTGGCTTTAAAAAATTCCAAAAAACCAGAAAGCTTTTGGCTTTTTTTTTTTTTTTTTTTTTTTTTTTTAAATTTGTTTGGGGAAGAATTGGGAGTAAGCCCTGGTACTCTGAGGCGGTTTGAGGGGGAACTTCTATAATATGATCTGCCTCATGTAACATCTGATGGCAGAAGACCTAATGAGTCTGTGGGGTCTGGTTTCCACTTTTGCTTTTCAGTTTCCTCATGTTGTCCCCTGCAGCCCTTTATTTATGTCTCACACCATGGTGAGCTACTTCAGGGACTAAAGCCACTAGAAAATTGGTTTTGGTTTGTTTAGTTTCTGCTGTTGTAGATATCTAAACTGGCTTGGCAGAAGTGATTGGAGCACGTTGTCTTGGGCAGCAAGGTGGAAGGGAAGAAGGGGAAGTGGAGCTTCTGGTGTATGCTGAGCTCTGTTACAGTGCACCCCATTTGGTGGTGGGTACTGCTGTGGGAGAACAGGGGGATGGGACCTTTCTTCAGGTACCTCTGGGAACTGAGAAGTGGGGAAGCTACATGAGAACCCCATACTGAGAACCCAGAGAAAATCCAGGAAGAGGGGAGTATCCTCCAAAAGATGGTTTGGAGTCAGGAGAAGCTGCTTCAGCCCCTCTGAAATTCCTCAGGTCTTTCCTGGTTCCTCTTGCTTCCCTGTCCGTTCCTGCCTTTGAAGCCTGTTCTGCTGCCTTCAATTGACTTGGCTTTGCTTGGGCACTTGGGAAAGCAAGTGCAGGTTCTGTGTGCTAAATGCAGCTTTTGTGTGTCTTGCACATCCTGATGTATCAAGGTATTGCACCCTTGCTCCCTTGACATGCAGTCTAAAGAAACCAGCCTCCTGCTGTTTTTAAAAGCAGATTTCTAATCATATTTTTCCTTATTAGGCAGGAGAGGAGTGTGGTTGTCCAAGGGATTAATTTTCCTAGACTGCTTGTAGAAGATGAACTGTCCAGGATAAATGAGAGGTTGTTTAAATTTTTTTGATTATCTTTTAAATAATGAACATGTGATCATTCCTAGCAGCAAGTTTGCAGTTATACCCTTTCCATGGATGTGTTTTCCAGGTTCTGGAAGCTGTTTCAAGAGATAAAAGGTTTCTTTCAAATGCTCTATTTCTGAACTTGGAAAGAACATCTTACAGAAGCAAGTATAGTGTGTCTGTGCTACTTCTGAGACCACAAAAAATAACTGGAGAGTATTAATGGCTTGCTTTTCAAATGCTCTTCATCTTAAATTGTAAATGGGAGCTTTGTAGGTGCATAATTAGCCTGAATTTTTAATTATGCTTTGAGCCATGAAACTTCCTCTTTTTTAACACCAGCAGGAGTAAACTTTGAGGGGTTTCCATACAGCAGTTTTTCACTTCCTTCTGTATCTTCTGTCATTCGTTATACATATATTACACTTCATCAGCCCCCTTCCTTGTTGATCACTTTCATACTTTGCAATGTTTATCCATCAACTCTATCACATCACTGAAAATGTGGTCTAAAAAAGATGGTGGTTACGGGGCTCGTGAAGGATACATCTAAAGGAGAACTCTAAAAAGCCTCACAACAAATTATTCTATAGAAAAATTTTGGTTTAGAACTACTAAATATCTTTTAGATTTGGTGTTTTATTGTAAAAAAAAATATATGTAGTGTATCAAAGGAAGTACTGTCAGGATGCACAATTAAAAATACTGTAGCTTTTAAACTTTTTTTTTTCTAGATGGCTAACATCTTGCATCTGCATAACTTATAGTTAGTATGTCTTGCAGAAGACCATTTTATAAGTAATATCCTTGGAATAGGAACAGTGGAATGCAAGTATGTTTTGCTTTAGTTGACATGTTTGGATAAAAAAGTCCTTCCAATATCTTTATTTTTTGATGCTGAATATATTGCATATTTTTTTACTGGTACAAAGGTGTGTTCTTTCAAAGCAAAACATTGATTATTCTTCTTCTCTTTTCATGGTTTAATAAGCATTAAGGTCCTGTGACAGGTGTTGTTGAGGAAGGGGTGTTCTGAGATGGCACTGTAGAAAGCTGGCACATTCTTTGCCCCTGACACTTGTTTCCATAGTTGCCCTGTTGGATTCAAGTTGTCCATGGTATCTGGTTGTGCTGCTCGGTGCAGTGACTGTTTAATAGATTTTAATAGTAGCTTGCTATGTAAAGGGTAAAGGATGAATTTCACTCTTTCAGATGTCAGTGCAAGCTTCCTCCTTCATCTCAGCAAAAGTACTTCATAGTTCTTAAACGGCAGAATGTTGATTTGCTTTTTGTTGTGTTTTCTAAAACTCATCCAGACCTCATAGTGTTCTTTAGCCTTGTAATGACCAGACAAATGTATGTTTTTAGAAATGTTTCCTTTTCATTAGTATTCTTTAGCTGTTAATGTCAGAGTTCATCACTTTTTCTTATGTTACGTGCTGGTTCTGAAGAAGAGAAATTCTGTTTTCATGTTAAATGTTTAAAATGTTTCTTTCATAGGAGAAGGTAAAGCAGCATTAGTTTCAATTTTTTTCCAAATGGTGCATAGTTTAGTGCTGCAACGAACAGCTTTCCAGTTAGAGGACACAATACCTGTTCTACTGGGTGTTATTTCAAAATGGCTGAAATTTATTTTAGTTGCATAAAATGTTACTAGTAATATTTGTATATGTTTGTTTACCAGGCTGTAATCATAACAACTGACATTTAATCTACTCAGTATTCAACATATTCTTTTTTTTTTCTTCTATAAATGTGATGGTAAGCAGAAAACAGTTTGTCTCTCAGTTTCTGTGGTATGGTTTGCTGTTTTATTTCCTTTCTGCCATCCCCCTCCAATCAGTTTCCAACTCAAACAGCTTTCTTTTGGTAGTTCCCCCCTTTCACAGTGAGTACTTAATGCTGACTCACCAGTTGTCGTGATTGGCAGTACTGGCAGGGGCACAGGCATGTGTGTGTGGGCACTCTGACCACAATAAAAACGCCTTCTTGATTCAGATCTCTTTTTCATTAATTAGTTCAGTATTCTGGCTTTTAAAGGTGTTGAGGGAATAGGTGGTTTAGGCTTTCATTTATACTTATGTTCAGGGGAGAACAGTTTCGAGCATTAGATAGCAAATTTGTGGTGATTCTGCCTTTAGTGAACAGCAACAGGAAGGCGTAAAGGTTGTGTAGTCTTATGTGAAACCATAAGGAAACTTTACTCTTGTTTTTGTGTGGTCTTTGCAAAAGTTGGATTAGTAAGAACAGCATGGCTACTTTGTTTTTCAGATACATACAAGCATTTTATTCTCTCTTTACGCTGTCTTTTTTTCTTTCTGAACTGAGTGGCACAGCCCTTGTAACTAAAATGTGGTGGATTTTTCTCCTTCTAGCCAGACTGTGTGCACACTGCATAGGCCAAATAACTCTGTGTACAGGGTCTCTTTACTCAGTAAATAACAGTGTAACTTGAATCGCAGCCAAAACTTTCTTTGCAGGCTTAACTTGGTCTGATTTCATCTGGTAGGACCTGCGTGTCCCGGGTGCCAGTCCTCTGTGCCTGACCAGCCACAGCTGGCCCCAAGTACCCGAGCAGAGTTAATGAAGTGCCCTCAGTGCAGAGCTGCAGTACCTACTGCTGTCAGGTGGGCTGAGGGGAGGAAACCTGCTATACCTATTGTTGGTCTGCTTCCCTGTGCTGGTGGAGTGCTTCCGAATCTGATGGTTCCCAGGCTTGGCAGACCCTTCAGCAAGGATGTATAATTGGTATTATGCTGAAAGATGACACCATCTATTCTTCAACCTGGCAAACGTAGTCTTGCAACCGTTTTGAATAATTTGCTGAAACTCGGCATTAATAATGACAAAGCAGTTGCATGTTTGGTGATTTATGGGTCTGTGAATGCACCACTGTGTACACATGCCCACTCAGCTTACTGTACAGCTCCTATAAAATATGTATTGAGAGTCTTTGCTATATAAATTGAACAGTCATTTTGGAGGCAAACACCATGGCTTTCCATTCTCAAGATAGACTTTCATAACTTAGGCGTATTTTATTGAAAGTTATGGTTGTTTCACAGTAGAAGAAAAAAATACTATTTCACCTCTGAGAAAGGTATTTCTGCAGTTTAGTGCCTGGTGACTAGTTTAGTATTTTTTGACATTTATCAATACATACAAATACTTAGTGATGAGGATGGTGAGCAACTGAAAGGCAAACTTAACCTGTGTAATGATCAAGCACTGGGCTTAATGTAAAGATCAGATCACAGAATTAATCTGTCACCTAGTAAAACATGGGAGAGAATTTTGTTCCAGAAAAAGCCACTAGTTCTAATTATCTGGTTTGTTGTGTATTTCTTTTGATTTCGTGATAGTGGAGTGGGACAAAACCCCAACAGTTTAAAGACAATTTTTACTATTTACTTTTTCCTCTTAGAAAGAGCTGGATGTTTGGTATCTGGTTGTCTATAAGCTAATGAGTACTGAACTTACACATGAGGGTGTAAAAGTTTCAAGCTGGTTTTTGAAATTTAAGGTCACTTTTGGCATTTCATTCTACCAGGTAGATATTGGGCATTAATTATGAATTTTCTAAAGGACATACTATTTCCATATGGATTTGTCTTAAAACATGCCTTTCTAGTGCATAACTAAAAATACTTACCCACGCTCAAATTAAAATTGCACTTTCTACAGTTCCGTTTTAAAACTGTCTGCTTTCCTCTGCCCCATGTCCCTATAGGGATTCTGATTGATTGCAGTGGCATTTGATGGTGACAGAAGAGTGCATCACCTGCAGTCAAGATCACTTTCTTCTGGATTTAGTCAGGAGTTTCCTCCCTTGGATGGGAACTCCAAAAGCATTACTGGTAGATTTTTTCCCCCTGCTTTCTTTCTTTCTTTTTTTTTCCCCTTCTGATTTTTACTTACAGAGTTCAGAAAATCAGGAGAAGTGCTTTCGCTGAGAATGTTTAGTGTGACATGTCTGTCAGTAGTTTGGAAGGAGCTTTTCATTCACGTTACTGGGTCATAACTTCTTAACCATTTCCAAAATAAACCCTTATATTTCCCTGAGTTACTTGTAGAAAACCCATCAGCATCCAATGTCAGGATCTAAACGCAGAGTGTTCTCTTCATCCCCTGGATAAGGAGCGGACTTGGCAGTGTTTTTTAAAGAGTAGCTTAGTTTCCGCTGTAATGGGGAATAGATTCACAGATCTGGTCAGACAATCCATGCTCACCTGGAACACTATGCATAGTTTCAGATACTGTTTTAGAAAAAGTGCTGGAGGACAGGAAGAGCTTCCACATGCTGGTGAATATTTGGATGAAAAAAGGCGACTGTCTTAGAGATACACAAAACTAAAGTTTTAGGTGATGTAAAGCATGGGTTTGATATTTACCCTTATTTCATCAAAAACTTTGGACCTCCAAAGCAATTAAAAAAAAAAAAAAAGGAAGAAAAGACAAAACAGACTTAAGAGGGAGAACTTTTATGAAAGTACGTATGCATCCAAAATGAGCGTCTGTTCAGTAGTTGTGCTCTTTACAAGCCTTAAATACCATCAAGAGCTGGATTTTTCTGGAACGCTACAGTCTGATTTAGCATAAAATGTGTTAGAATCTGCATTTTTGTGGCATGTAATTTGACTTCTAGCTGATGAAATTTGGCAAAAAGTTTCAAAGGTCAGTTTGCTACAGATTTCATTTTTATTTGGCCTTAGTATGGATAAGGTGTCATGAGGAATAGCATTTTGGAAAATATTCTATTCTATTTGTTGGCGTAACATATTGCTACCACAAAGAAAACATGAGCCTTAAGCTTTCATATGCTTCATTGGGAAAAGTGTCTTCTCATCCATCTTCCATGGGCTGCACAGCATAGCACTTAATTCTGAATATACACTGTAGTTTATAAGGATATACAGAATGTAGCAGTCTGTATATGTTGGTAAAAACAAAATTGAATTCTATCACCATTTTTCCACTTGAAGACGATAAACAGTAAATAAAGTGATGAGAATCTGGAAGACATGCTGTTGGTCAGCTGATGAGCATTTGTTGGTAAATTAAATAATGATGATTTATGTTTAGATTTGTCTCTTCTCTAGGGTTTTTTTTCAGTAGTTTAAATGTTCAGTTGTCTACAGGAGCTGTAGAATAATAAAAAAATATGGAGGACAAGAGATAATCTACCTACTCTTGAGTGTCCCTACATTTTCTATTTGGTATGCAAAAGTGAACTGCTGTTATCTAGTTTCACGTACATGAACTTCTGTGTGAGTTTATAAGCACCATTTCTGGAGCTGTCTAAAATCATGCAGAATCATTGAGCAAATCATTCCAGAAACTAAAAAGGCTGTATGCCAAATGAGATTTGATAGCTACTGAGATAAGTGTGTAGGTGAACTATAAAGCCCGTTTGCAATGATGTGATATATTCTAAAGTTTTGATGACCTCCAAAACCTACAGAAGAGTCCAAGTAACTTTGTTATCACAAAAAAAAGCATCCTTAGATATGAATATTTACACCCCATTCCAGAGGCTATTGAGTGTTCCAGACCAGTTCATGTTGGCTAACACAGAATACCAGATGTCCCTGATGAGCAGATCTGGGAAACCATTTGGCAGTAGCTTGTAGAAAGTATCATTAGGCACAATGGTATTGCAGAATTTCTGCCCTTCTTTGGATTTTGTGCGTTTCATATCCCCTCTGAAGGTTGGAGGTCTGAAACAACATCTGTCGCTCTTGACTACCAGGCATTAGGATATTCCAGGAAGAAAGAATTCTGTTGTAAATATGAGAATGAAAATGGAGTAATGAAGAATATAATGTCTGACTGTTAAGCAGTTGTAATTAACTGCCTAGGAAAGGGACTCCTTCGATTCCAGACCCTTTTCCTGGGCTTATCCAGGGCTTTAATTCTCTCATTCTAACACAGGCATGCAGAGCAGAGATGAGGCTTAGGGGTCCCAAGAGCCAGCAGCTGCTGCAGCTTCTCTCCATCTCATTCTATTAACCATTCCCAAGTCGTTTTTATGTACAAAGGTGCCTAGACTATGTTCCTGCCTTCCTTACTCAACTTTGCCTCTTAGTCCCACTTTGCAGCATATATCCCACATGTTCCTGAGAAAACCGTAGATTATTTTACTTGTTTTATTTTCACCCAGACTTAACATTTCTTCAAATACTTTTATTAGAGGATAGTCACAAATTTTCATTTTGTTGTGAAATAAAGCCAGATAAAGTATTCCAAATCCAGCAAGACTCCAAAGAACATGTATTTTGACAGCTTCTACCAAAATGACTTAAGAGGGCTATGCTACTGGCAACTATAGTTTTCTCAAAATAGACCTCCACTGCAGTGCAACATTACGCTGGAACAGTCAGCTATGGTGCAGTTGGCTTTTTCCCCCCCCCTTCCTTTTCCTGTACTTCATTGATGCCAAAGACAGTACAGCTAAATAACCTAATTTCTTACTTTTATTATGAAAATAAATATATAAATGATTAAAATGCATTCTAAGCTTGAAAAGGAAAGCCTCTTACACCAGACATATCCAAATATGAGCCTTTAATGTCACTGGGTTTTTTCCTTGTGGAAGGTGCTGGACTGTGTGTTCTGTTACACGTGATAGTTTTCCAAAGCTAAAATTAACATTAGGATAGGCTTAAAAAATTAGCTGGAAGCTATTTTTGTGCCGTCCTTGGAAGTTGCATACTTGCTGTTTTGTGTTGAGCGGTGAAATAAAATAAGTCACTCTCGTGAGTACTGATCTGGGTTATTTCGGTAGCACGTTCCACCACAGCAGGTGGTAGTGTGCAGGTCGTGAATGCTTTCTTTGTGGGTCTGCATTGTTTTTGGGGAGGAGGGACTGCAGATAGTGGTGGCTGTGTTGGGGTGGTCTCCGTGTCACCCTGCTGTGGCTGTGCCGTACGCTCGTAAAGCCAGAAGAGGGAGCACAAATGAAGACCTTGTTTCTAAGACGTGACTTAGCTCCATGAGGTGGATCCCCAGCCATGGAAATGCTGAGGTCACACCTGTAAAGCCAGAGTGCCTTACTCTGTTAGACTGCATGTGAATAAAGAATGGGAAATATGAGCCTGGTGTGGGCTCCAAAAAGGAGGAAGGGGGCTCAGTGGAGGAAGTGAAAAGACTAGGAAAAACGGTGCTTGGCCTGAGGACTTTTAAAGCAAAAGCAAATTGTGGTTTGCTATTTAAAGTTAACCAGTGTATTTAGTTTGTACGATCAGCACTGCTTTTCAGGAATATAGCAAGAAATTTGTGTGTTGCTGTGCAGACCGGATACGTTGGATAGTTGAGACTCATGCTTTCTACAGCTTTTTCAAATATAGTTTATTAAATACAGCTGTTGTGTCTTATTGTAGGTCCTATAGCATGTTCCCAAGGTCCTTCTTGTTTTTTATAAGCATGCTGATTTGTAGGATTTCTGGTTTGCAAATATATATAAATTTATATGTACTTTTACAAATTATGTATTTTTAATGGTAATTGAAAACATTGTGTGATGAGCAAAGGTAGTATTGAAACTAATCACTAATGGCAAGTATGTAAGGAGACTGAGGTGTTGATTAAATTTTGCAAATTGGTCTCCTTGATGGCAATAGCTATTCTGGTTGCAGAGGCTTGTTGACAGGCAACTGCTTCCTACTCAAATTAGGAGACTTTTCATGAGTATAGTCTTCTCCTAAGTGTTTTCTGAGACTTAACTTTGACTGCATTAGCTTATTTGAGGAGTGTGATACAGGTGAGTGATACCTTGATAAGAATAATTTAAAAAACAAAGCTGCAATCTTATTAGTCTCTTGCACTCTTTTTTTTCTTTTTTCTTTGTTTGTTTGTTTGTTTGTTTGTTTTGTTTTTCAGTTTATTGTTGGGATAGAACGTCAGATTTCATGTCTGCATCTATTTGCTTTATTACTTTAGATGTGCCATTTCCACTGTTATGCTCATAGACTTAACAAGCTAATCTGGGAGACTAAAGCAGAACTGTCATTTTGAAGCTACTCAGCTGAAGTCTCTTTGAAATCAGTGTAGAAAGCGCCAAGACTATTTTTGTTCCCTTTTTAATTTTTAGAGAAGCTGTATTGACGTGTTATGTTAGACTGTTAGTGGTCCCTAGAAGAGCTGTTACAGAAACATTGCCTCTTTAAAGGCCACTAGAGGTTAGACCCCAAATGGACATGATTTATATTTAGGGACCACACTGGTCTGAAGGCAGACTTGGGATGACTTCAGGATGTCCCTTTTCTTGAGACAATTGTTTCTTAAACTGTATAATACTGAATTTGATGAAAGTATTTTAGTGCTTAAGTGAGGAAAGATGGCTCATTAGAACTGTAGTCCGTGCCAACATTGCATGATAAAACAGAAAGGCACCACTAAATTAGGAGTGCCAGCATAATTCCTCTCTCTTGATACAGCTTGTTTACTGTCACTCACAGAAGCTGCCGGGAGTGTGGAGTGTTTATCCATGCTCTGACCTATAAAAGCTGTGTTCCCACAGTGTGGTCATCTCCTCTTCCTGTCTACTTGGGTTGCTCTGTCAGAGATCAAGGAGGAGGTGATTGAAGCCATTTCTGTTTGTCTGTTTTCCCATTTCCCCTTGAAGAAGACTGAGGATCTGTGTTGAGCTGCCACTCCTCCCTCAGGATTCCTTTACCCAAGGTCCTCATCATATAAGCTCTTTGAAGTTCACGTCAGGAAGCATTTGATCATCCCTATAGCAAGAAAGTGCTGAACTAATGACAGCAAATGCTGGTGACACAGGTTAATTTCACATTCTTTAGCAAGCAAATGAAATGCATGATAAATCAGATTATTGTCACACTGGCTGTTCTTGAGCTGTACATCATTTTTTAGGATAATGGAATCATCATAGCAGCATAGAATATGCTGAGTTAGAAGGGACCTATCAGGATTATCAAGTCCAACTTCTGGCCCTGCACAGTCACACTACATACCTGAGAGCATTTTTTGAATACTTCTTGAACTCCGTCAGACTTCAAAAGCCTGTTTCACTGCTCAGTGCTTCATGTGAAAATCCTTTTCCTGACATCCAACGTTAACCTCCCCCAACTCAGCTTCATGCTGTTCCCTCAAAGCCTGTCACTCATCACAACAGTGAAGAGATTGGTACCTGCCTCTCTGCTTCCTGTTGTGAGGATGTTGAAGACCACAATGAGACCCCTCAGTCTCCTCTTCTCCAGGCAGAACAGATCAAGTGACTTCAGCTTCTCCTCATACGGCTTCCTGTCAAGGCTCTTCAGCATCCTCATGGTCCTCCTTTGGACACCCTCTAATAGCTTGATGGGTTTTTTTATATTGTGGTGCCCAAAACTGCCCTCAGCACTGGAGGTGAGGCCGCCCCAGTGCAGAGCAGAGCGGGACAATCCCCTCCCTTGCCTGGCTGGCGATGCTGTGCCTGATGCCCCCCAGGACATGGTTGACCCTCCTGGCTGCCAGGGCACTGCTGACTCATGTTCAAATTGCCATTGACTACAACCCCCAGGTTCTTTTCCATGGCACTGCTCTCCAGCCTCTCATTTCCTGGTATATACACACAACCAGGGTTTCCCCATCCCAGATGTGGAATCCAGCACTTTCCCTTGTTAAACTTCATATGGTTGATGATTGCCCATCATATGGTCATAGGCCAACACTGCCTTTCATATGGTTGGTGATAGCCAGTTTGTTGAGGTCTTTCTGCAGGCCCTCTTGTGCACTAGTTTTGGTTGGAAGGGACTGTTAAAAGTTATCTAGGCCAACCCCTCTGCAATGAGTGGGAAGATCTTTGATTAGAACAGGTTGCTCAGAGCTGTGTCCAACCTGACAGTGAATGTGTGCTTGGATTTTGTCTCAGAAGATCCAGAAGACAGCTTTCAAGTTTGTGCAGCATGATGGTACCTTCAAAGTGCTATCATACGCGTATCTTCAGCTATGTAATAACATGTTTTGTTTATGAGAATTTATAGCTGTCAAGGTTCATTGGATTAGAAGGGATAATTGATGGGCTGCCAGCTTTAAAAGAGAGCTTTGGCTCCCATTAGGTCACAATGCAGTTGCAGCTCCAGATGCTTCTTGAGGAATCTTCAAGGAAAATCCTGGTGTTTCTCAAGCCAGAAGATAAGAATGATGCATGACAGGGATGGTAAATTTTCTACACTCCTTCTCCCTTTCTTTTCCAGTGTTTTCTGAGAGAAGAGAGTTGCATTTTGTTCTTAAGGCATCCAAGTGAGGATTCTCTGAGGAGTAGTAGGTCATGTTGATGATGCAACTGTTTGTTCAGCTCTGGGTATAGGAGCAAATCCTGTGAACTTTTGTTGTCTCTGCTTGAATATATACTGAACTGAAAGGGTTCTGAAAGGTCAAAAAAGTGCTGACTAAACTATAAACAAGGAATGTGCTACCCGAACAGGGAAAAAGGTGTGCAGTATTATATCTAATATCTCTGTATCTCTATATCTCTAAATCTATATCCATCACTGTGTTCATGCTCTTTCCTGTCTTGATTTACTCCATTTGTCCACCAGTGACCTTGTATCTGCTTGTTTTGAGGGCCTCTGTTGATCACCTCATTTTTTAAGAAATGGCAGGTTCTTAGATTTTCTAAAGATCAGTGTGTAGGTAAGGTCAGCTGTTCTAGAGTCGTGGCTTTTATATTATGCTGTATGTTGATAAAACAGTTCCTTCAGGGTAATGTGTTCTTGGAGCAAGTTAACACAAAAGTTTTTAAGTAGTTGCTGGATGTTGTCTTTCAATTGCGACTGAAGAAGGCACTGGTGCCTGTATGGCCCCAAATTGCTTGAGATTGTTGGGCCTTTATAATGAGTGCCAGAATTGGCTTGTGTGCCCTTTTCCTTTGACCTCCGCAGGTCAAAATGATTTGGGTAATTTTATGCCATTTGAAAAATAATTCTTTTGTTAATTACTACAGTGAAACCAGCAGGGTTTGGAGGGATTTTCTAGAGAATGACGATGCGGAAAGATGTGGTAAGATTTTGTAAATCTCATGTAGATCTCCTTTGCAGAGACAGATCTGGTTGGCTCTTGTAGGGAAGGAAGGAGCTGGATTGTTGTTCTCCTCAGCTGGTGCAACTTGAAGCTGAAGAAGAGCTTTTATCTGTAGCCCTGCTTGCAGCATGTAAAGCAGCACTAGTATTTAATTTAAATTATTTTCCTGAGAATCTGCAGCATTGCTTTATTTTCATTCTCATCTTCACAGAAGACTAACCAAGCTTATGTGCTCTAAATTTAAATTCCGTGTTTTCTCCAGCTCTGAGTTGAAAGTAGAGAATGTGTGCCTTAAGGATCCATTCTTTGCTTCTGAATCTTATTTTGTAGAATTAATAGCACTTAGTTAAAAAAAAATCAGAACTTGCCTGGGAAAATAGCTTGATGTTATGAAAAAGACCAGGAGTCCACTGGAAATCTTGCTAAAAGAGCAACAAGGAAAGAATTCTGAGGACAATAGAAAAGGCATTGATTAAGTGCATGCAGGAAATCCTGTGGTGCATATGGATCAGTATTCAAAGCACAACTTGCAATGCTTGGGTTTTTTGTTTGTTTGTTTGTTTGTTTTAAATCTGAATATATCTAGTAGCAACATCAGCTATAAGCAGGTAGAAATTGGACTTAAGGACTGAATTAGTAGGAGATCTGAGGAGGAAATAGCAATGCAAGTGGAAATGATGAGGAGATAGAGGAAAATGGGCAGTGGGAAGAAAAATGAAATGATTTATCCTTAGAGCATACCTGTTCTTGTCCCACTTGTACTTAGCAACTTCTGAAACCAACTGCTATAAATCACCTGAACTGCAAAGGTTATGAAAAATTGTTCCAACTTTTACAAACCTTGCTTGTGAGGTCTTGCCTTGGAAGCATTCCTAGGCAGAGTACTGTGAGATGTGCTTGTTTGTACACATTTTTACTACCCCTTTAAGAAGAAATGTTGGCAAGGCCTGAAAGAAGACTAATTACAGCTTTGCAGTGAGGGTCTTAGTATGGTTGTGGATGACACTGTCTTTTGTTTTTGGAGCAAAAAACAGAAGTTAGTGTGAAGCAAGAAGCAGGGACTGCATTGTTAAAATGACTCTTAAATTATTACTTCAAGAATGTCACTTGCTGGTGATTCAGGATACAGTGATGACAGGGGAGGGTTATTCCAGATGGATGCAAAAGATTAAACAGCATGCAGAAGAAATAAGAGAAATAAATGTGTGTTTGGGAGAGAAATAGCAGGAACAGAATGAGTGTTTGAAGAGAATGAGAGAAAAACCAACCCGTTCCTCAGTTTGGAGGCCAAGTTGGCACCTCCTTGACTCATTAAATTGTTCTTTTGAATCTAGAAATTGGCTTTACGAAATGTCACCTCATCAGATAGCAGAGGGACCTTAAGAGAGGGAGGTCAAGGCCAACAAATTATAAGCAGAAGCCCTAGCTATTTCAGTTCTGCTCATTCAGTGTAGTTTTAAGTTGGAGACATAATTAATCATCTTTGTGTTTGCTGATGTTTGTATATATGCTGTATTTCCATTCTTATTCGGCATCAAGCAGCAGGATGGTAATTTAATCCAAGTGTATACAGAATCACCGAATGGTTGAGGCTTGAAGGTACCGCTGGAGGCCATCAGGTCCAATGCCCTTCTCAGGGCATGTCTGGTTGGGTTTAGAATATCTCCAAGGGTAGAGACTCCCCAAACTCTGTGGGCAACCTGAGCCAGTGCTTAACCTCCCTCATTGTAAGAAATATTTTCTTTAGTCAAATGAAGTGTCCTGTATTTAAATTTGTTCCCATTTCTCCTTGTCCTGTCTCTGGGCACCACTGAGGAAAGCCTGTCTCTGTCTTCTTTACTCTCCCTAGCAGGTATTCATACATGTTAATAAGCCTCCTCCTTTCCAGGCTGAGCAGTCCCAGATATCTCAGCCTTTTTGTTTGTCAGGTGCTCTTAATCATATTTTGGACTTGCTTCAGTATGTCTGTATCTCTGTTGCACTGGTGAGCCAAGAGCTGGACCCAGCACTCCACATGTACCTCACCGGGGCCAAACGTCAGGACGTGATGCCCTCCCTCAACCTGACAGTGTCATTCTTCCTAGTTTAGCTTAAATGTGGACAGTTGCTGAAGCATTTTATGAGGCACTTGAGAGCTTTCAGATCAGATTCGTCGTGCCATCAGCCACGGGTACTGAGGCGGTGGTTTCCCTTGGGTTTGTTTCCCTGCTGCTCTCATGCTATGTGTTGACTCCTCAGGTAGCTCAGACAGGGCAGCAGCTTGTGGTTGCAGCTTCTTTGTATGCTCAGCTGCCTATGGGGAAATGGCAGCACTTGGATCTTGTCTTTGGAAAACAGTTCTGGAGGGTGTGAAGTGGAAGGAAGTCAGGGATCTGGGGTAGGTGAAGCACAGGTGACAGTGCTGGGGAGGAAAGGACTTGCCTGACTTTGCCATTTTAAAATTCTAAAGGCTTGAGAGCTTATTTTGAACAGTTTTGGCTGTTCTGTCTGTGAGCATATTTTTACTTGTTTCAAAGTACTTGGAAAAGGCTTGAATAATGCTTATTCATTTGTGATTTATGCAGTACTGAGGCTTGCATCCAAAGACACATCCTATGAGTGTCCCTCTGGGGCAGACTGGTCCATTAACTTGTAGTATATCTGCTATAGGCTTCTACTTTTCTTTTTTTTTTTTTTTTCTGTTCATAGCTGGTATGCTTTCCCTCTTAACTCTCACCTTCACTGGGAGTACATGTTAGTTATTATTTCATCCTACAATACTTAAACAAATTCATCAGTCTGAGTTAATCAATTTTAAGATTTGTTCTCTGGCTCACAGTTGAAATGAGTTAACAATATAGGAATATTTTGTTTTGCTGTAGTTGAAGTTCTTGTAAATTATATCAGAATCTTAATTGCAAAAACAATCCTCATACTTCTAAATTAAGGTGCCATCTTAATGTAAAAAATCTTGACTGAAAACTTGAGAAAGTGATGTGAGATCTGATAACCTTGTTGAGAATCATACAGAAGAGTGCAGTTTTGGCTGCATTAACCATGTCGTGGTAGAAATGAGCACAAATGCATTAGGAATGTGATATGATAACCCATTTCTGCAAAAAATATTTGTCTAATATATTAGCAACATTTGTATCTAACACAAGGAACTCAAAGTGATACAAAACAGAAGAACTCGCGCTGGTGCGTAATGAAGACTCTTCTTTTATCCAAAGACAGGAAACATTTGGCAAAGGTTTTAAAGTCCAGAGTATAAAATACCTAGCAGTTCTTTTCATAAACTAATTTTATTATGTCATGTACTCACATCTTCAATTTTAGAATTGAATATTCTAAATATTCTTCCTTATATTTAAAATACTAATTTTTAAAAACTTTTAAGACTCTTTTTTTCCCAATAAGGCAAAAATAGACCTGGTAGGGAAATTTGGAAGTGCTGTATGCTACGGATGACAATTTTTTTTCCTATTAAAACATTTTCTGCAGTGCTTAGTGAAAACTAGAATTAATCTGAATGAGGATTGAGCAATTTCTGCACATGTTATGTCAAAAATGGCAAATAGAAATGCAGGGCAAAATGCTGGCAGAGCAACTTTGTCTTACTTGAATAGTCTTTTTTTTCTTTTTTTACTTCATGTCATGCCGGTATTTCTGTGTATGAGGCAGGATAGTGCTCTAATAAAGATCAGCTGCTTAATGTTTCGCTTTTTATTTCGCCATGTCTCCTCTGTTTCAGAGTCCCTGCGTCCTTATTCTGCAGCGTGCACAGAACTGCTTGTTTCCCAAAGCTGCTCTGTGGCTCACTTATCATTGTATCTGCATACTTAAAACTATACTGAATTTATTTTGCACTGCTGCTGTAAGATTCAGCAGGCTTTTATTATCTGTTTACAGAAGGGGGATTGAGATATGAAATTATTAAGGATAAACAAACGTCTAGGTCTTCATGTGTGATATGGGACACACAGATCTTATTTTTCATGGTGCTGTTTATCCATTTTTTGTGGCCCTTTCCAAATAATGAGAACAAACTTGTGGGAGCAGGTTGATTTGTGTGGGTTTTTTTTTTTTTTTTGTTTTTAATTTTAGTTTTTTCCTCAATTCTGGTCTGAAATTTATTTTAAAATATTTTTGAAAAATATTTTTGAAATTACTTGTTTTCAGTTTCTGCAAATGTCAGAATCCTTTTTTCTTCCATAAATGACTATGTCAGTGTGGACATCTTTTCAGCTTAGCACTTCCACAAGAAAAAGGCTCAATTCAGCAGCTCCAAAGAAGAATCCCCACAGCTGTAGTTTGTAGTCATTTTGGCTTAAGTTATTTGGAAGACCCTGCTTATTCTGTAGAT